>JAPMLY010001698.1:0-98471 GCA_026401115.1 Tetraselmis chui
TCGGTGGCTGTTTGGGACAGGAGGGTGTGTAGCCAGTGTGATGGGGGAATGGTGCCGTCGGGATGTATGCTTGGGAGGGAGAGAGAGTGGCGGGACTGTATCAGGACTGTGGTGAGGCATGTGTCAGCCCATGAGACGCCGGGAACAAGGCCAGAGACGGGGGGGGGTGTGATGGTGATGGTGTGAAGGTGATTGTCAGGGGGTACGGTTCCAGGGGGTGTGAATGAAAAAATGGGATGGGATACAAGACCGGATTGTGAATGAATGGGATTCTTGGGCATGTGGAGGATATTCACCCAGAATGAGGAGGGGTCGGCCTCGATCGGGGTTGGGGTGTCCAGCGGTTGGATGGCGTCCGCGAATTGAAGGATGAACTGCGCTTGTTCGGGGAGGTCCTCTAGTCTGCATTGTGGGTGAGTCGAGGGGGCTGATCCGGTTGAGGTGAGAGCCGCTGTGAGGTCGGAAGTGAGGAGGTCATGTAGGAGGGCGATCACCTCTGGGCCGGTGATACCGGAGAACAGGGGGGATCGGATTTTCACACGACGACCTGAGATTGCAGGAGCTGAGGCGTCGCGGAGAAAGCGAATTTTCTGCTGACTCAGTTGTCGCAATAGTGAAGGGGAGGAGGTGAGAGAGGGAGGCACTGGACCGGCCGAATTAAATTCACGCTGGTGTGAAGTTAACTGGTACAGGAGTCCTACCGTTATACAGGAGGTGGGGATAGCCAGGCAGACCTCCTGGAAGCCCGAAAGGAGTTCGATCGGTAGGGGGGTGTGATCGTCGCATTTCGGGGCTGTTGGGTGGTGTGTGCGAGAGGAGTTCGCTGACCAGCGCGTGTGGTGGACGAGTTCCTTGCCGATTATATTTTTGATGCGGTTGGGGAGATCGGTGAGGTCGTTGACGCATTCGAGGAGCCAGCGACGGGCCACCGAGCAAGCGGATGCGATCGGGTCGGGGTGCGGCGGGTCCGGCATGAAGACTCCATGGAGCCAGAAGCGGGCTATGTGGGGGGGGGTGGTGGAGTATTGGCCTGTAAGGAGGAGCGTGTCGATCGTTCTGGTGGAGAAGTCGTCGGCCTGTCCGGGGTTGTCAGTTGACCGCGGGATGGACAGGACAAGGGGGTTTGGAGTCCGCGACGGAGTGGGAGGGGGTCCATAGGTGTTCCCAGAATCTGTTGGGGGTGGGGAAGTTGAGAGGTCGAGAGGAACGGGGTCAAGGGGTGACCCGCGAGTTTGTTCATGGGGTGGTATAAGTCCGTGAAGCGGCCGTGTAGCGGGGGATCCCTCACGAGCACCTGTTTGTAGGTGGGGGGGGGGGGGGGGGGGGTTGAAGACATGGTAGTCGAGCTGGATGTCGAGTGTGGAGAATAAGTAGTTGATGTGTGTGTGGCTTTTGGAGTCGAAGTTTGAGAGTAGTGCGCGTGTTGGCAGCACGCTACCAGGCCTGATGGGACCTGGGTTTGATGGATGTTGGCGGCGGACAGTGACGTCCGGACGCTCGGAGGGGCGCGATAGAGCGCGCCGGCCTCTGGGAGAGAAGTGTTTTGTAAGCGATGTGTATCGCGAGGGTTCCGCAGTACTTTGACGGGTACATGTGTGGTTTTCGAAGTGGATGGCGCGATAGCTGTCGGGGGGATGAAATTCAAATCCCTGGAAGCTGCGCCTTTGAGTGTGTACCGTCTGGTGTCGCCACGGATCCACTGACCATTTTGAGCTAGGCTCGGGTGGGGAGAGGTGAATGGTACACGCTGTTCAGCGGTCCTGTCCACCAGTCTTGCGCTCGATGGGAGGCCAGGCCCAGAGCGAAGACGATCGGCGTTGCTCATTCGAGCTACCGACCCATCCCCGTTTTTTGAGGTTCAGTAGTACTTTAGTAGTACTTTGGATCTTTTTACTGTCTTTAGTGACGGTAGGATACGTTTTTTTTTCTCCTCGACAACTATCGCCCCATAGCCCTCATGAACAACCTCCTCAAAATATGGACCGCACTAATAAAAGATGCAGGCTCAAAGTACGCAGAAACTCACGGCATCCTTAGCGACCAGCATGATGGATTCCGGAAACACCGCAGCATACACGACGCTCTCTCCTCCATATCATCATGATGATGGAGGACGCCAAGCTCTACCACAAGGATTTCTACGTCATGTATGCCGACTTCAAGGGCGCCTTCAACGCAACCGACTACCGCATCATGTTCAAACACATGCGCCAACTCGGTATGCCCCCCACCTTTGTCGACACCTGCGAACACCTCTACGGCGTCTCTTCCACCGAATACATTATCCCGTACGGCCCCACCCCATCCACAGACATAAAACGTGGCACCCTGCAGGGAGACACCCTCTCTCCCTTCCTATTTACCCTCTTCTTTGAACCCTTCCTCCGCTGGCTCACAATGGGCAGCCGGGGATACCGCCCGGGCCCCGCTGCCACTAACGTTGACCCCACAACACCCACAGCTACCTACCCCGGCCACGGCTTCGACGACGACCCCAGCCTCGCCACAGGCTCATCCCCCAACATGACCATCCAGCTCCGGAAACTCTCCCTCTTCAGTGCCTACACAAGCATGACCGTCAACATCCGAAAATGCTGCATTACCGGCGCCCTCTGGCGCTTAGGCAACGCCCTCTCCCTGGCCAACATTACCCTACTTGCATCCCGCCTCCAAACACAATTCATCACCATCAACTCAAATCGCGCCCCCATCCCCTCCATCGGACCCTCGGACACATACCGCGTCCTCGGGGTAGAGCTCAACACCTCCCTCACCTTCACTAAGCATTGGCACGAACTAAAGCGCACCACCGCATCCGTCATCACCGCCCTCTCCACCTCCCCACTAACACAATCCCGCAGACTACGCGTCATCCGAGGACTATTAATCGGCAAGCACTTCACCCTACAACTCGGCCTCTTCAGCGACTCCCAACTAGACATCCTCGAAGGACAAATCTGCCGGGCACTCCGCTCCGCCGTCTCCTCGGTGCGTAACCTCCCTCGCACCGCCCTCCACCGCCCTACCTCAGACCTTGGCTATGGCCTTCCTTCTCTTAAGGCCCACGCCGCACAGCTCACAGTTTGCCACCTCCACAAAATCATGAACACCCCTTGCTATAGAGGCCACATGGCTCGAGCACACATTCACACCATATCCTTCACATACACCTACTGGCCCACTGAATCCATTATGACACGCAACTCCCCACCCACACTCCGATGCCTAGTACGAGCCCAACGCGACGCAGGCACCATGTTCCACAACATCCCTCCACTCTCCCTCACCAACTCCATTGCCTCCACACTCCGCGAGCACTTCACCCGCCAAGAAAACACCCTCCTCGCTTCACTCCGAGACAGAACCACCCACATCACCGACCCCCACTCCTACAGGCAAGCATACTGTGAATTCACTCCCCGCAAAACACACGCATCCCTCCTCCCCCGCCTCACCCCCCTTTGGAAAAACAACATCACCACATTGCCACAAGTCCTCATCCGCGCCACCTCAACCTCCCTCCTCTTCAAATCCTGCAAATCCATCTCCACACACACGGGGTCCATCGCCTCACTCTCAGTCCCCATCCGCCTCCTCGCCGCAGTCCTAACCGAGCTCTTTAACACCATCCACAACCGCCTCCCCATCGCACACCTCAACCCCAAACACGCATCCCCCCCACCACCATATCCACCCCTCATGGCTCCCCCTCCTTTTCCCCCACCTTCCCCGCTCCCCCACCACCATGTCATCCGGCATCAATACCCCCCGCACCAGAACCCCCCCTTCCCTAGCACGCACCACACACATCGAGACAGAATACCTTTCCCCTTTAGACCACCACTACCCTCCCTGCGACGTCACACGTATCATTTCAAAACACAAGGACATAGAATATGGCCAAACCTAGTACATGGTAGAATGGGCCCCGGAACACCTCACGGAATGGGACATCCAACTCCAACTCGACGACGGCTTCCGCCTCATCTCCTCCACCCCCACATCGGTGTGCCTCTCCACCCCCGCCCCACCACCTGCTCCATTTGCCATGAACCCCAACACACATACCCCACCTCCACTTGCTGCACGTGCCCGCACTTTGCCGTCCTTTCCCAATGCCGCCCCGCTCAAGGACCCGTCACGTGGCATTGCGATTGGTGCGACCGGGGCCAACAACACGACCTCACCCGCCTCCACGAGGTCCAGTGGGCCCCTTGCCTACAACTCCACGACACCATCAGTGAGACCCCCTTCGGCCCCACCGCCCTCACCGCATTTAACTCAGGCTTTGTCCCCTCCACAACACCCATCCTTCCCGTCTCCGGACCCCCCTCCATGGACGCACCCCCTCATCACATTCAACCACGACCCTATCTACCCCGACCTCGACATGCTTTCCACCGGCAAATTCACCATACACGCCCACCCAACACTACATGACACCAACATCCTTTCCACCCCCGACGGCCGCGCGGTCACTACCCTCGACGGCCCCCGCGTCCGTCACCTATTCCAACTCTTTCTCCCCGACCTCACGCAACACTCGTTCGAAGAGGAGGTCTACCACCTCATCACTCGCCTAGGCTCCCGCTCAGAAATCCACTCACCCACACCCGCCACCACCACACGGAACGGATGGGCCACTAGAGAGGACCTACACACAGCACTCCGCGACACATTTCACATCTAAACAGAACTCTATTCAGACCCACTTAACAAATCACTCCACTCTCACACCTACCACTCACTATACCCCGAAGACATAGTCTTCTCATCCAGCGGCAGCAACGCCCCACTTACCTGGCACGGCACCAACATCGCCAACCCGGAATACGATCACGAATGCATGCGCCGAGCCATGGAACACGCAATCACCAGCGAACACTCCACAGCCCCACACACGCCCAGCGCCACCATCCTCATACTCCCCCGATGGGAAAACACCGCACCATACCGACATTCAAAATACATCGACTCCCCATACACCCACCACCTATACACCCTTCCCAACAACGCAAACACCTTCCTACCCCCCGACCAACACACAGGAATCCCCACCCCCACCCTTTCGGCACACGCTAGATGGTCGACATCTACCTCGTCGCCAACCCCCTCGCACTCTTTACCTTACCCTCACACACAGCCATGACCGCCCTCCACAACACACTCGAATCAATATACATCACACACCTCCCCAACCCCACCATCACCATCCCACCTCCACACCTCTTCGACACTTACTCACCCCACTCCGCAGGCATCTACCATCTCCCCCCAACCCCACTCACCCCCTTACTTATCCACTCTGTTAGGTGCTACTTTGGTTAGGCTAAGTTGGCAACCTTAGACTGATAGTAGAACCTAATCTCTGGATCTAATTATACAGCGTAGAGAGAATTAATAAGATTGTCTTAGGAACAGGGTTTCTTACAATCTGGGTGTGGCGTAAATCTGGTCTGTACCGGTCTCTTCCTCTCTACCAGTAAGTCCCCGTCTTTAATATCCACACCTCAGGTGTTCTAGAAACAGCTTTAGAACATGTAGCTTGCGCTGTCGGCTAACTAAACCAAACTATTACTAGTGATACAAATTATCTGAGATTATATGTACCGTCTATCTAACCTTATCGCACAAGCTCTTAGAACTATCTCGAAACGAACTATCTAGAAGAGATACTCCTAGTAACTCTATACTTTCGAGGGAAAATACGGCGATACAGTTGTACTGCCGTGATGACAATAAAAGAGTCACTGAATATCGCTAAGATACAGGTACCATTTAGAGGGAATAAATAATGCCAGATACTAGCACTTAGCTAAATGGCTAGGATATGACACTCTCCCCTCCTTAAGCACCAGCGTCCTCGCTGTGCAGTACTCAGGGTCTTGGCTGCTTGGGGGTTCTTGCAGGCTAGCGATTGCGAAATATGACAAAGTCAGGGGTGCCAGAAAATTCTTGATAAACATCCGTTCGAAGAAATTCGGAAAAGATGCTTAAGTGGTTGACTCCTCGCATGGGTTCCCAAGTGTCCTCGCTAGGTACGTTGAACGGTGCTGCCCAGCGGACCTTAAGCAAAAGTCCCGTGCCGTTGGAATTAAAAGCCACGTCGAGTATTTTGTCGACTTCAAATCGCTTCGCATCGTGCACAATCGGAATTGGCTGCGCACTGTTGGCATGTTCTGCTTCTGAATTCCATCTTTCCATGGGGTAGCTTAAGCCGAAATGCAACCGGGGAAACTTCCTCCGTAATGAGAAACGGTCCAATGTAGCGGTCGCTTAGTTTAGAACATGACTGTTGTACAAACCGTAGATTTGTCGCATTGAGCTTAACTTTGTCACCAACTGTAAAAGGTACTGGTAACCGGTGCCGATTTGCAACATCTTGCATGTGTGCCTGAGCTGCTTTGACACACTCGTGGGCAAATCTGTGCATCTCGACCAGAATCTTTACTTGCTCCGGTAAAGTACGGCTAGGCTATCTTCAAATGTAGCCGTCGTTGGAGATGTCGGCTCGAATCCCAGCGTCGCCTTAAATGGAGACATAGTCGTTGACGCAGAAACCGCTGCGTTGATCGCAAACTCCACGTTGGTAAGGTGTTGAACCCAGTCGTCGTGCAAGGGGTGCACATAGCATCGTATGACTTGCCCCCATGTCTGGTTTACTCGTTCAGTTTGGCCATCTGTCTGGGGATGATAGCTCGTAGAGATATTAAGCTTGGTGCCAACAGCCCTACATAGGGTTTGCCATAAGTCGCTCATAAACCGGGGATCTCGATCGGATATTAATTTCCGTGGTAAGCCAAAATGCCGAAAAACAGCGCGGTGCATAACTTTTGCTAATTGTTCCGCTGTAATCGTTTTCGTAATTGGCTCGACAATCGTCCGTTTCGTAAGCATACAGACGAATACCACCACAACATCATACCCATCGCACTCATGAAGGTCCGTAATCACGTCAAGCGATACGTGCTCAAAGGGCCTGGTCGGTACCTCATGCGATTGAAGGAGTCCATAAGGCTTGTGTCGCGCTGCCTTGTTGCGTTGACATGTAACACAACTGCGTACATAGTGTTGTACTGTCCGCTTCATGTTAGGCCACCAAAACGTCCGGGTTACTGCTGCCAATAGTCGAATAATACCAGGGTGTCCCGCGGTCGGTGCGTCGTGTAGTTCGTACAATACTCTTGATCGCAATGTAGAGACGTTCGGCACATACAGTCTTGTCCCGTAGGCGTACAAGAGTCCATTAGATTGACGTACCAACCGGGTAGGCAGAGATTTCCGGGTAAGCAGGTATTTATCCGAGTCATAAGCGCTTTTTATTTCCGCATGAAGTCCACAGTCAGGATGTAACCGGGATTCCAGGGAAAAAATCTTCGCGTGTAACTCGCATTCTGCTTCGTCGTTGGTCCAATCGTGTAACAATTGCAGCTTCTGTAATGAGTCCTTCAGGTCAGGTCGGCGAGACAGAGCGTCTGCATGGTTGATTGCTCCCTTCTTGTACACGATGTCCATATGTCGCTGGTAAGGTGCTAAAACTTGAAGCCATCGCACCTGTCGAGTAGACAAATCGCGCTGCCGAAAGAAGTGTCGCAACGTGTCGTGGTCCGTAATTACTGTAAATCCCGCCGCGCCATCTAAGTAGCAACGGAACTTCAGTAGAGCGTCGCGAACTGTCAGTAGCTCTTGTTCGTGGACATGGTAGTGTACCTCATGCTTGTTCATCTTTCGAGCATAGTACGCAACAGGTTGTAATCCAATACCTTGGTCTTGTAACAGCACAGCTCCTACTGCAAATCCAAAAGCATCTGTGTACAGTGTGTACCTTGCATTAGGAGAAGTGGCAGGAATTACCAGGACTGGTGCACGTATCATCGCGCCTTTAATTTGCACGAATGCTGACTCGGCTTGAGGAGTCCAGCGAAATTCCGGTGTCTTCTTGGTCAGATCCGTTATTGGGGTTGCTAGGGTTGCGAATTGGTTGATAAACCTCCGGTAGTATCTAGCAAGTCCCAGAAATCCACGTACTTCAGTCACAGATTTCGGCCGGGGCCAATTCTTTACTGCCTCCACCTTGTCGGGGTCCATTCGGATCTGTCCAGCTTCCACCACATGCCCAAGGAAATTGACGCTCGATCGTCCGAAGTAACACTTAGAGAGTTTGATATGCAACTAGTGTCGCTGCAGCTCTCGTAACACGAGTCGAATATGCTCGAGGTGTTCGTCGGCCGTCTTACTGTAGATCAACACGTCGTCCAAATATACCACGCAGAATTTGCCAAAATACGGGGCCAAAACTCGATTCATCATCACTTGGAATCCAGCTGGGGCGTTACAAAGTCCAAAGGGTAGAGCGCAGTACTCGAACAATCCGTAATGAGTTCGGAATGTTGTCTTATGTATGTCGCGCTCCTTAACTCGAACTTGATGATAGCCTTTATACAGGTCCAGCGTGCTGAAATAATGAGCCCCATATAGCGAGTCGAGTAATTCATCAATCCGGGGTAACGGTGTTCGGTCTTTCCTCGTAAGGTCATTGAGTTTCCGATAGTCTACGCACATACGCATGGTACCATCCTTCTTGCGTACAAATAAAATCGGGGCACCGTACGGAGATTTAGACGGACGAATCCAGCCTTTTGCGAGTAAGTCTTGCAACTGTACTTGAACCTCCCGGAGTTCCACTAGTGACATACGGTACGTTCGCTCCTTAGGTGGTTTATCGCACTCCAAATTAATTTCAAAGTCGCACTCGCGAGTTGGCGGTAGACCGTCAGGCTCCTTGATGATGTCCGTAAACTCATTCAGGGAATCTCGTAACGAAGTCGTCCACTGAGGTTGTTGATCAGTACTAATGTCGTCGACCCCGCCTTGTACTTCTCGTAGTCCAATCACGAAGAGGTATGCTAGTTGTTGCCTAAGCAGCTTTGCCATCGTATCCGCCTCCAAATGATGTACTGCCACATGTACGGTGTACTCGTCGCTAGACACCATAGCTTCGCCAGTTTTACGGTCGCGAATCGTTTTAGCAGACCAATCTATATCCGGGTTGACGGCTCGTAGCCAAGGTTGACCGAGGATGATGTCGAATTTATCCAATTCTGTCATAATTGCGTCCAAACGTATATCCAGGGTCCCTACCGTAAGCACTTCATTCCGCAGTCGCTGGCGAGTCGTAGTTGTACTAGCATCTGCCAATTTTATCCGGTATTTCTCTCCAGTAACCGTCGGAATGTGATGCTCCCGTACCCACTCAGCCTTGCAGAAATTTTCCGAAGCGCCATAGTCAACCAAAATACGGCATCGATGGCCGCGTAAGGTGCCTCCCAACACTAACATACTTGTTCCAGACTGGGTTGTGGATACATGCAGCGTCGCAGGAACACTGTCTTCTAGTCGGACGTTCTTGTTCATCCACCCGTCGATCGGTTTCCCAAAAGTCTCGTAACGAAGAGGGAACTAATGATATCCACGAACTAGATAACCCGTACGCCGTGCCGAAATTAATTCCTTCCAGGTAGCCCATACTGCCCGAGAAGTTGACGTAGCGTCCGGTATCGATCCGGGTCGAACGCGAGCGATATACACGTAGCGCTTATTCTGTCCGGAAGACTCCGTCCCTAAAAGGCGCAAATTTGTTTTGCTCACCTTAAATACAGTTGTCTCCGTAAGAGCTCGCACTGCTTGGCATTCCGGGGTCGCGTCTTCAATCTCATGTTTGCCACCAAGAAACTAGACCATGCCAATATCCTCTTTCGCTAGTAACACTCGTCGGTCATCGGTAACAAGAGTCGTCGAGTGAGTCCAGTAGGTCTTCGGGGGATTCTGTAGGTTCTTAGGCAGAAATCGAACTCGATCGGTGTCGTCGACGTAGACTTGCGTCGTCCATCTTGTCGGTCCAACATCTTGCCTTCTTCCTTCTATTCCGTCGTTCGTAGGGCAGGTAAACACATGTTCTGTCGCCGCCAGCTCGTCGACAAGTCGGAAGTTTCGCAGCAGCTTGAACCATGCTTTTGCCCTCCATTTTGGAAACACTATGACCGCTCTCAGATGGGGATGAAGCAGTTCACTCCGCAAGTAATGGCCCAAAAAATCTTCTAATTCATTAAATGGCGCATTTAGCCAAATTCTCCGGTACTTCTGTAAATCTCTCTCCTGAAATGGGCGCGCCGGACAGCAAAAATCCTCCGCCACTTGAGAACTAAGGCCGTCATTATCGCTAGCTCCATCTAAGTCGAAAGGTCCGTAGGTCTGAGAGTACTTCAGGAAATACTCCCTATTCATCATCCAGTCGCTAAAGTCCTTGCTCCTAAAGACTGGCCTCAATGTCGTTTGAGGTAACGGGTTTCGTACTTCTTCTGTTCTGGTCTCTTCCTGAGTCGCTGTAGGAGACGAAACCTCATCCTGCAGCTTGCCGCGAGCTGCCGACTCAGGTCTCACTTTCCCGGCCGGGATTTCTTCGTTCTGTCGTTCTTCTCGTTCTTTCTGTCTGGGCAGTCGATAGCGAGGTGTCCCTTCTTGTGGCAAATGAAGCACTTGCCCTCCTTCTTAAATCTGTCGACCTCTTCTTGAGTGAGGCGTCTAATCTCGTACATCTCCCGCGGCTTTTCTTCGGTCGCGCCATGCGAATCTTCCTCCGACTCACTGTCGATCTCCTCCGTTGCCTCTGAAAAGTCGCTGTCTTCTTCGATGGCGTTATGTCATATCCTAGCCATTTAGCTAAGTGCTAGTATCTGACATTTTTTATTTCCTCTAAATGGTACCTGTATCTTAGCGATATTCAGTGACTCTTTTATTGTCATCACGGCAGTACAACTATATCGCCGTATTTTCCCTCGACAGTACAAAGTTACTAGCAGTATCTCTTCTGGATAGTTCTTTTCTAGATAGTTCTAAGAGCTTGTGCGATATGGTTAGATAGACGGTACACATAATCTCAGATAATCTGTATCACTAGTAATAGTTTGGTTTAGTTAGCAGACAGCACAAGCTACAGGTTCTAAGGCTGTTTCTAGAACACCTGAGGTGTGGATATTTAAGACGGGGACTTACTGGTAGAGGAGAAGACCGGTACAGAATAGAATTACGCCACACCCAGATTGTAAGAAACCCTGTTCCTAAGACAATCTTACTAATTCTCTCTACGCTGTATAATTAGATCCAGAGATTAGGTTCTACTATTAGTCTAAGGTTGCCAACTTAGCCTAACCAAAGTAGCACCTCACACGTGGTTTCGGAGCCTCAGAACAGCTAGACGAGACGAAGATGTCTAACCGAGCAGGAGAGAGACTACCAGAGGAAGTTGATGGTCGACCAGAGGGGGCGCCTTCTGGGCCGACACAGCCGACGTCGACAGATGGTAGAAGACAGACAGTGCGAGAAGGATCGAGTCCCACGATGGAGCCTATGTCGGTACACGTCACCGAGATGCTACAACGACTAAGTAACCGAGTTGACACTTTTTCGACTGAGCTATCTCAACTGCGTGACCACGTCGACAACGGTTTCAGACATTTTGAAGGACGAGTGAACAGAAGCCGAGAAACGGAGAATTTTCTTCGAGGAGAACAATTGAGATCGGAGAGGACGCGAGAGATGCCAAGCATGATGCCGAACGATGTCAAACCAGCCAAGATCAAGAGCATCGCTACGACTAACATCGACGAGCTGAGAAACTGGTTCCGACATGCACGAGGGTATCTACGGTATCACAGCGTTAACCCTGAAGAGCAAAGAGGAGTGTACTGGGTATCTGGCTTTCTGGAAGGACCACTATCGAAGTGGTGGTACTCCCAAGTTGCGCAGACTGGAGATGAAGTCGGTGGAGGATTTTCCGGAGTTTCTGAGATGGAGAAATCCTTAATTCAGGAATTCTGCGGAAGAACACCGGCGGAACAAGCGAGATTGAATTTGGACAAAGCGCGACAGAAAACCACGGTCCTGAAGTATGCGAACTATTTTCGAGAACAATTATTGGAGCTTCCTCACCGTCACGAAGAAGATAACGTACATGATTTCCAGCGCGGTTTGAGACCCTCGATTCATAAGGAGGTTGCCCTGAAAAACCCTAAGACCCTACACGAGGCGATTCAAGCAGCTCTGCGAGCGGAGGCAGCGGAGACCAAGATTGAGACGACCCAACGCTCGACAGGCCGACTGAACGCCATCGAAGAAGACAGCGACTTTTCAGAGGCAGCGGAGGAGATCGACAGTGAGTCGGAGGAAGATTCGCATGGCGCGACCGAAGAAAAGCCGCGGGAGCTGTACGAGATTAGACGCCTCACTCAAGAGGAGGTCGACAGATTTAAGAAGGAGGGCAAGTGCTTCATTTGCCACAAGAAGGGACACATCGCTATCGACTGCCCAGACAGAAAGAACAAGAAGAACGACAGAACGAAGAAATCCCGGCCGGGAAAGTGAGACCTGAGTCGGCAGCTCGCGGCAAGCTGCAGGATGAGGTTTCGTCTCCTACAGCGACTCAGGAAGAGACCAGAACAGAAGAAGTACGAGACCCGTTACCTCAAACGACATTGAGGCCAGTCTTTAGGAGCAAGGACTTTAGCGACTGGATGATGAATAGGGAGTATTTCCTGAAGTACTCTCAGACCTACGGACCTTTCGACTTAGATGGAGCTAGCGATAATGACGGCCTTAATTCTCAAGTGGCGGAGGATTTTTGCTGTCCGGCGCGCCCATTTCAGGAGAGAGATTTACAGAAGTACCGGAGAATTTGGCTAAATGCGCCATTTAATGAATTAGAAGATTTTTTGGGCCATTATTTGCGGAGTAAACTGCTTCATCCCCATCTGAGAGCGGTTATAGTGGTTCCAAAATGGAGGGCAAAACCATGGTTCAAGCTGCTGCGAAATTTCCGACTTGTCGACGAGCTGGCGGCGAAAGAACATGTGTTTACCTGCCCCACGAACGATGGAATAGAAGGAAGAAGGCAAGATGTTGGACCGACAAGATGGACGACGCAAGTCTACGTCGACGACACCGATCGAGTTCGATTTCTGCCTCAGAACCTACAGAATCCCCCGAAGACCTACTGGACTCACTCGACGACTCTTGTTACCGATGGCCGACGAGTGTTACTAGCGAAAGAGGACACTGGCATGGTCTGGTTTCCTGGTGGCAAACAGGAGATTGAAGACGCGACCCCGGAATACACAGCAGTGCGAGCTCTTACGGAGACAACTGGATTTAAGGTGAGCGAAACAAATTTACGCCTTTTAGGGACGGAGTCTTCCGGACAGAATAAGCGCTACGTGTATATCGCTCGCGTTCGACCCGGATCGATACCGGACGCTACGTCAACTTCTCCGGCAGTATGGGCTACCTGGAAGGAATTAATTTCGGCACGGCGTACGGGTTATCTAGTCCGTGGAGATCAGCAGTTCCCTCTTCGTTACGAGACTTTTGGGAAACCGATCGACGGGTGGATGAACAAGAACGTCCGACTAGAAGACAGTGTTCCTGCGACGCTACATGTATCCACAACCCAGTCTGGAACAAGTCTGTTAGTGTTGGGAGGCACCTTACGCGGACATCGATGCCGTATTTTGGTTGACTCTGGCGCTTCGGAAAATTTCTGCAAGGCTGAGTGGGTACGGGAGCATCACATCCCGACGGTTACTGGAGAGAAATACCGGATAAAATTGGCAGATGGTAGTACAACTACGACTCGCCAGCGACTACGGAATGAAGTGCTCACAGTAGGGACCCTGGACATACGTCTGGACGCAATTACGACAGAACTGGATAAATTCGACATCATCCTCGGTCAACCTTGGTTACAAGCCGTCAACCCGGATATAGATTGGTCTACTAAAACGATTCGCGACCGTAAAACTGGCGAAGCTATGGTGTCTGGCGACGAGTACACCGTACCTGTGACAGTACATCACTTGGAGGCGGATGCGATGGCAAAGCTGCTTAGACAACAACCAGCAGACCTCTTCGTGATTGGACTACGAGAAGTACAGGACGCGGTCGACGACATCAACACTGATCAACAACCTGAGTGGACGACTTCGTTACGAGATTCCCTGAATGAGTTTACGGACATCATCAAGGAGCCTGACGGTCTACCGCCAACTCGCGAGTGCGACTTTGAAATTAATTTGGAGTGCGATGAACCACCTAAGGAGCGAACGTACCGTATGTCACCAGCAGAACTCCGGGAGGTTCAAGTACAGTTGCAAGACTTACTCGCAAAAGGCTGGATTCGTCCGTCTAAATCTCCGTACGGTGCCCCGATTTTATTTGTACGCAAGAAGGATGGTACCATGCGTATGTGCGTAGACTACCGGAAACTCAACGACCTTACGAGGAAAGACCGAACACCGTTACCCCGGATTGATGAGTTACTCGACTCGCTATATGGGGCTCACTATTTCAGCACGCTGGACCTGTATAAAGGCTATCATCAAGTTCGAGTCAAGGAGCGCGACATACATAAGACAGCATTCCGAACTCATTACGGATTGTTCGAGTACTGCGTTCTACCCTTTGGACTTTGTAACGCCCCAGCTGGATTCCAAGCGATGATGAATCGAGTTTTGGCCCCGTATCTTGGCAAGTTCTGCGTGGTATATTTGGACGACGTGTTGATCTACAGTAAGACGGCCGACGAACACCTCGAGCATATTCGACTCGTGTTACGAGAGCTGCAGCGACACCAGTTGCATATCAAACTCTCTAAGTGTTACTTCGGACGATCGAGCGTCAATTTTCTTGGGCATGTGGTGGAAGCTGGACAGATCCGAATGGACCCCGACAAGGTTGAGGCAGTACAAAATTGGCCCCGACCGAAATCTGTGACTGAAGTACGTGGATTTCTGGGACTTGCTGGATATTACCGGAGGTTTATCAACCAATTCGCAACCCTAGCAACCCCATTAACGGACCTGACCAAGAAGACACCGGAATTTCGCTGGACTCCTCAAGCCGAGTCAGCATTCGAGCAAATTAAAGACGCGATGGTACGTGCACCAGTACTGGTAATTCCTGACACTTCTCCTAATGCAAGGTACACACTGTACACAGATGCTTCTGGATTTGCAGTAGGAGCTGTGCTATTACAAGACCAAGGTATTGGATTACAACCTGTTGCGTACCATGCTCGAAAGATGAACAAGCATGAGGTACACTATCATGTCCACGAACAAGAGCTACTGGCAGTTCGCGACGCTCTACTGAAGTTCCGTTGCTACTTAGATGGCGCGGCGGGATTTACAGTAATTACGGACCACGACACGTTGCGACACTTCTTTCGGCAGCGCGATTTGTCTACTCGACAGGTGCGATGGCTTCAAGTTTTAGCACCTTACCAGCGACAGATGGACATCGTATACAAGAAGGGAGCAGTCAACCATGCAGACGCTCTGTCTCGCCGACCTGACCTGAAGGACTCATTACAGAAGCTGCAACTGTTACGCGATTGGACCAACGACGAAGCAGAATGCGAGTTACACGCGCAGATTTTTTCCCTGGAATCCCGGTTACATCCTGACTCTGGACTTCATGCGGAAATCAAAAGCGCTTATGATTCGGACAAATATCTGCTTACCCGGAAATCTCTGCCTACCTGGCTGGTACGTCAATCTAATGGACTCTTGTACGCCTACGGGACAAGACTGTATGTTCCGAACGTCTCTACATTGCGATCAAGAGTATTGTACGAACTACACGACGCACCGACCGCGGGACACCCTGGTATTATTCGACTATTGGCAGCAGTAACCCGGACGTTTTGGTGGCCTAACATGAAGCGGACAGTACAACACTATGTACGCAGCTGTGTTACCTGTCAACGCAACAAGGCAGCGCGACACAAGCCTTATGGACTCCTTCAATCGCATGAGGTACCGACCAGGCCCTTTGAGCATGTATCGCTTGACCTGATTACGGACCTTCCTGAGTGCGATGGGTATGATGCTGTGGTGGTATTCGTCTGTATGCTTACGAAACGGACGATTGTCGAGCCAATTACGAAAACGATTACAGCGGAACAATTAGCAAAAGTTATGCACCGCGCTGTTTTTCGGCATTTTGGCTTACCACGGAAATTAATATCCGATCGAGATCCCCGGTTTATGAGCGACTTCTGGCAAACCCTATTTAGGGCTGTTGGCACCAAGCTTAATATCTCTACGAGCTATCACCCCCAGACAGATGGCCAAACTGAACGAGTAAACCAGACATGGGAGCAAGTCATACGATGCTATGTGCACCCCTTGCACGACGACTGGGTTCAACACCTTACCAACGTGGAGTTCGCGATCAACGCAGCGGTTTCTACGTCAACGACTATGTCTCCATTTAAGGCGACGCTAGGATTTGAGCCGACATCTCCAACGACGGCTACATTTGAAGATAACGAGCCTAGCCGTACTTTACCGGAGCAAGTGAAGATTCTGGTCGAGATGCACAGATTTGCCCACGACTGCGTCAAAGCAGCCCAGGCACACATGCAAGACGCTGCAAATCGGCACCGGTTACCAGTACCTTTTACAGTTGGCGACAAGGTTAAGCTCAAGGCGACAAATCTACGGTTTGTACAACAGCCATGTTCTAAACTACGCGACCGCTACATTGGACCGTTTCTCATTACGGAGGAAGTTTCCCCGGTTGCATTTCGGCTTAAGCTACCCCCTGGAGTACGGATTCACGATGTTGTACACGCCAGTCTACTGGAAAGATGGAATTCAGAACCAGAACAGGCCAACAGTGCGCAGCCAATTCCGATTGTGCACGATGCGAAGCGATTTGAAGTCGACAAAATACTCGACGTGGCTTTTAACTCCAATGGCACGGGACTTTTGTTTAAGGTCCGCTGGGCAGCACCGTTCAACGTACCTAGCGAGGACACTTGGGAACCCATGCGAGGAGTCAACCACTTAAACATCTTTTCCGAATTCCTTCGAACGGATGTTTATCGAGAATTTTCTGGCACCCCTGACTTTGTCAGATTTCGCAATCGCTGGCCTGCAAGAACCCCCAAGAAACCAAGACCCTGAGTACTGCACAGCGAGGACGCTGGTGCTTAAGGAGGGGAGAGTGTCATATCCTAGCCATTTAGCTAAGTGCTAGTATCTGACATTATTTATTTCCTCTAAATGGTACCTGTATCTTAGCGATATTCAGTGACTCTTTTATTGTCATCACGGCAGTACAACTGTATCGCCGTATTTTCCCTCGACAGTACAGAGTTACTAGCAGTATCTCTTCTAGATAGTTCTTTTCTAGATAGTTCTAAGAGCTTGTGCGATAAGGTTAGATAGACGGTACAGGTAACCTCAGTTAATTGTAAGAAACCCTGTTCCTAAGACAATCTTACTAATTCTCTCTACGCTGTATAATTAGATCCAGAGATTAGGTTCTACTATCAGTCTGAGGTTGCCAACTTAGCCTAACCAAAGTAGCACCTCACACGTTCAGTCGGCATGTCGAACGTTGGGTCGTTTAAATCTTGGTCTCCGCTGCCTCCGCTCGCAGAGCTGCTTGAATCGCCTCGTGTAGGGTCTTAGGGTTTTTCAGGGCAACCTCCTTATGAATCGAGGGTCTCAGACCGCGCTGGAAGTCATGTACGTTATCTTCTTCATGACGGTGAGGAAGCTCCAATAATTGTTCTCGAAAGTAGTTTGTATACTTCATGACCGTGGTTTTCTATCGCGCCTTGTCCAAATTCAATCTCGCTTGTTCCGCCGGTGTTCTTCCGCAGAATTCCTGAATTAAGGATTTCTCCATCTCAGAAACTCCGGAAAATCCTCCACCGACTTCATCTCCAGTCTGCGCAACTTGGGAGTGCCACCACTTCGATAGTGGGCCTTCCAGAAAGCCAGATACCAAGTACACTCCTCTTTGCTCTTAAGGGTTAACGCTGTGATACCGTAGATACCCTCGTGCATGTCGGAACCAGTTTCTCAGCTCGTCGATGTTAGTCGTAGCGATGCTCTTGATCTTGGCTGGTTTGACATCGTTCGGCATCATGCTCGGCATCTCTTGCGTCCTCTCCGATCTCAATTGTTCTCCTCGAAGAAAATTCTCCGTCTCTCGGCTTCTGTTCACTCGTCCTTCAAAATGTCTGAAACCGTTGTCGACGTGGTCACGCAGTTGAGATAGCTCAATCGAAAAAGTGTCAACTCGGTTACTTAGTCGTTGTAGCATCTCGGTGACGTGTACCGACATAGGCTCCATCGTGGGACTCGATCCTTCTCGCACTGCCTGTCTTACACCATCTGTCAACGTCGGCTGTGTCGGCCCAGAAGGCGCCCCCTCTGGTCGACCATCAACTTCCTCGGGTAGTCTCTCTCCTGCTCGGTTAGACATCTTCGTCTCGTCTAGCTGTTCCGAGGCTCCGAAACCACGTGTGGGGTGCTACTTTGGTTAGGCTAAGTTGGCAACCTTAGACTAATAGTAGAACCTAATCTCTGGATCTAATTATACAGCGTAGAGAGAATTAATAAGATTGTCTTAGGAACATGGTTTCTTACAATCTGGGTGTAGCGTAAATCTGGTCTGTACCGGTCTCTTCCTCTCTACCAGTAAGTCTACGTCTTAAATATCCACACCTAAGGTGTTCTAGAAACAACTTTAGAACATGTAGCTTGTGCTGTCTGCTAACTAAACCAAACTATTACTAGTGATACATCAGATTATCTGAGATTATTTGTACCGTCTATCTAACCTTATCGCACAAGCTCTTAGAAGAGAACTATCTAGAAGAGATACTGCTAGTAACTTTGTACTGTCGAGGGAAAATACGGCGATACAGTTGTACTGCCGTGATGACAATAAAAAAGTCACTGAATATCGCTAAGATACATGTACCATTTAGAGGGAATAAATAATGTCAGATACTAGCACTTAGCTAAATGGCTAGGATATGACACCCTCCTTGAACGCACGAAACTAACATACTCCCCTACCAGAGGAAATCTCGCTTGGAGCTGGCAGGACTTTGTATACACCGACGGCTCCAAGATGGGAGACACCTCCCCCCTCGGAGCAGCCGCCACCCACCCCGCCTCGGGCACCCGCATCAAAATTCTGGTGACCTCTACCCCTCCCTCACACACCATCGACCGCGTTGAGCTAGCATGCATAGACATAGGCCTCTAACTAGGCCACACCCACCTCCTTACAAACAGTGCGTGCCCCCTCCGTCTCATACAAGGCTACTTAAACTGCCCATATGCATACCCACAACATCCACCGCGAAACGCTCCTTTCCATCACACACACCCTCAAAACCCGCTTTAACGCAGGCATCCGCACACACCTCGGCAAAATTAAACCACACAACCACTCACTAGGAAACGACCTCGCATGCCCACTAGCTAACCAAGTTGCAGACGGACACCCACCTGACACAACATACACCATAGGCTTAGACGTGTCGATAGGCCACTGGACTTGGCCATACACGCTCATTCCTCAAACCCTAGGGGAACCCATACCCTACAGATACACAAACCTCAAAACTGACGCTCACACCCACAGCACCAAACACACTAATACACCCCTCTCACAAACATCCAAACATCCCTCCTCGCCCGCGCCGCGGAGGACGGCACCGACTTCACATTCCACAAAAAACACACAACACTCACCAACATCCAATTCACCCACAAGCAAGAATTCATGTGGGGCGTCCACAACACCCGCCTCCTTACATACAACCCCACCATGCGCTGCCCCATGTGTGGCCAATTCACTAGCAACGGCTACATGGCCGGTAGCTACCCCACCATGTCTGGGCTAAGACAGGACCGCCACAACAACGCCATGCAACTCCTAGTCTCCCTCATGGAACGACACAACGGAGGACGATGGGAGACCATCACTGCAGACTTCGGTAACAAACCCATCAAGTCATTCACCTCCCCCACACCCATCCACACCCCTCTTGACTGTCACCCCCCTCACCCCACCCACATGCCCACCCGCCTTGTTGCTGCTGACGAAGGTCTCTCGCCCGACTCCCTAACCTCGTGCCCCGCCATCCTCCCCCCTGAGATTACCCCCCCCCCCCCCCCCCCCCCCCCGAGCTACGACCCCCGGCGCACAAATCCGACTTTATCTGCCTCCTCGAACCTCGATTCGTCGGTCACACAAACGGTCGCCGCCGATACTCATCAATTAAAAAGATTCAAATAGGGGAGTGGAAGTACTGCACGGACCACAACCTCTCCCAAACAACCCAATTGATTCGTGCCAAATACACACCCCTCGCAAATGCCATCCGCAGCCACTGGCCAGGTACCGAAGTCGACATCCTCCCCATCGTCATGAGCCGCACGGGCACGCCGCACTCATCCAGCATCACAAGTCTCACCTCTCTACTCACCCTCCGCACCGACCCTCTCGACAAACTCATCTCGAAGGCACGACTCGACACATCGCGCATCCTTGCACAACTCCACACGCACAGTGTTCAATGGCTACATCATCTCCTACTTGTATACCGCATCAAATCCCGCACGACCTCTCGCCGCGCCCCCGCACATTGCACCTCCGCATGCCCCTAATTGCACGCCGTCATCAACTCGAATCGCACTCCCCGGGGGGGGAGTAAGACCCCCGAACACCCTTGGAGAGGTTGGATTTATGTGGTTAACGGTCTAGCCCTGACTTGTGAATTTTCCTATATGGCATAGTTGGGAGGGCCCAGAGACAGCAACCAACGCATACGGTACTTGGTGTAAATCGGCGCATACGGTACATGTTGTAAGCAATTTCAATTTAATTTCAATTTCATCTCACCCTCAGCAAGTGCCTAGCACTTGCCTATCACAAGACACGCACTCACCTTGTGGTGAGCACACGTCAACGTATATTCTGAGCCTTTAAATGATATCTAACGCTCAGCAACTTGCCACCATCAGCAACCTAATCCTCTCTATTGTTGATTGGCCTATCACCTTATTGTGCTGAGTCACAGCCGTACTATCACGATGCTACTTGACCAACATTGCTGTGTAGCAACTTGATTACCACACCAAACTATGTCTCGCAACACTTATACTTGTTCGGGGGTTCGTTTTGCCCCTTAGACCTCGGCTCACGATAGTTGAAGATTCGGAATCCCTTCTTGTCACACTTGTAGCAGAATCCTCTTACATGATGACGTTGCATCTCCTTAGGAGTAAGAGCTCCAGCGATGGCGCTGAAGCCAATTCGGCAAGTGTTCCGATAAGGTCGGTCTTTTCCTCCACGATTGCCTCGACGAGCTCCCTCTCCACGAAATCTCTTGCTAGCGTCCACTCCATGATTGTCGAGTGGACGTTTCTTGGTAAGCTAAGTACGTCCATGGTTATCAGTTGGGGTAGGTACGGTCCTTGCTCGGCCTAGATGAGGTAAATTAGTGACGAGATAGTTTTGAAAAATGATAGTCTCATGTAGCGGCACGGTGTAGTCTTTCTGTTGTGAGCGGTGGGACTTGGCATGAGTCTGAAGTTGAAAATTTGCTAGTCCACTTCTGAACCGAACACGCTGAAAATCGTCCGGAAGAGGTTGTCGAGACTTCCGCAAGAACTCGTTGAAGTGTTTAGTGTACTCCGCCTAGCTCATCGAGCATTGAGACATGTCGATCCGCGAGTTAATTGCGTCGTCACGGATGTTGAGAAGTAGGGGCGTCTTATGAAGTTCTGAGACTATAGTTTCAAAAGTGTCTTGAAACGAACTATGCGTCTTGCGGTTGAGCCACCATATGTTCCGAGGTCTAGAGACCAAAGCCGAAATCCACCTTAGAGTCCCGTCCTAGTCGAAATTATTGCATGGCGTTGAGAAACGCTGGGACTGAGCCGCGAGCCATCCTCAAGATATCGAGCGTCTCAATAAGTTTGTAGTCGCGATTGGATTGCCGCTTACTATGCCGCGTCTACGTAAAAATTACACCCAATCCAACAAAGTTAGCTATTGGAGGTGGAACTCAAATGTGTAAGTCCGTTGGCGTGTCACCACACCAATGATTTATGTTACCTCGAATTTCCATCTAGACCGGGTCAGAGTCAACGGTGGTTGTAAAACGAGGCACGGAAAAAAGTTCCTTGGGTAGCGAGGTGTCACGGTGAAGGTAGATCTGTCGAGAAGTTATCGACGACCGAAAAGCTTGCCACTGAGCCACGAAGCCAAAATGTAACAGCTCGTACTTCGGCTGAGTAGCTTAAACAATGCTAATAGCAAAAGGCGTAAGACTTAATTTATCCATCGCAATCGAGGATGAAATGATGTAAGAACCATCGGGACGTACAATCGACTGAGAGAGTACCGCTTGTTCAACCTTAGCCGGCGTACGAAGTTTTTGGTAACGTACGGCACGTGAAGGTTACGTACGGCGCGGGAACAAAGCATCGTACACGTAGATATACTGCGTCTATCTTGCTGTCGGGTAACGGTGCACGAAAAGCTTTGCCAACTCAACATGGTCAAATCGTCGACGGTCAAGATCAGACCGGTCTTTTCACATCTTCAAACACTTAAAGATGCACCCGAATCATACCGGTCTCTTCTAACAATCAGCAAACAATAGCGTCGACATGTTCCTCGTTCATTAAGACTTGCCGACATGAAACCAAGATTGACCGAACTTAGGCTCTCGCTGCAAAACAAGCTTGTTACCACTTGCATTGGAACTTCCAACATGTAGTACGACCACCACGTAGTTACCAAGGCCAAATGATGCCATGTCAAATTAAACGAGTAGCAGCGAACGAACGTAGCGAAAACATAAGCGTGTTTAGCTCCAGCATAGCTAACTTGCACATGCTCTCGCTTGGTCCTCGTGCCAATTGCAAGGGTTCTCGTAACGGTGTGAACAAACTAGCGACGCAGCTTGTTTGTCTTGGGAAATCAAACCAGCGAGTCATCGAGCTATAGTTAGATTGAATGTGCGTATATATATGTACCGAGAGGTAATGGCACTACAATGCGCATCATTTCCCCTTGTTGAATCGCAGTAGCGACGTGACCACGTGGTACGTCTTTCCGCTGGAAAAGCACGAATTAGATTAGTAACGAGTACATGTCCATAATCTTATAATGTATTGTAACATTATTGTACTCGTCATAGTTAGCTTTCGAGGAGCAAAACGGTAAACACAATTACAAACTGAAACTACCAGCGATAATACGGTTACATATGGTGTTTCATGTCAACAATCTACGAACATGCTCTGCAACTTCACTTCGCCCAGCAATTGTCCTTGCTACGACGCCATATAAGATGATGAAGAGTTCAACGTTTCTCACATCTCTATTGTTTGCATCAAGCCGCTTGATGACCGACGTTCACGATGCTTGATGTTCACGATGCTCTTTAGTGCTGACGACATTACACATGTATGGCACAAGTTGAACGAGGTCCACCGTACGAAGGCCTTATAAGACTAGCTAGAGACTCTCCAATGGCACGCGTTTGCCAAGACTCAAGCGTATATCGGCTTACGCATCGCGCATTCTTCAGTCTAAGTGTTTGGGCGCCCGCCGCCGGCGGTCCAGCGGCGGCGGCCCCGGAGGGGGGTGCGCTCGGAGGCCCGTCGGCACTTACCTCTACCTCCACGCGGTGGGCGCTTGTACCTTGTAGCCGTGCCATGCTTGGCACATAAGGGGTCTAAACAAGGTACCGATAGCTGCGATCCGCGTGATCAACAACGGTCGGAAAGTCCTTTACGAAGAGTTTTAGAAATCAAAATAACCGTTCACCAACACTAAGATCTCCCGCTTGGGCAGTCCGATATGTTTCTTCTCGACTGAATTGTGGCGGTTAGCCTCCTCAAGCTA
The DNA here is from genome assembly GCA_026401115.1 of Tetraselmis chui. Lineage (NCBI taxonomy): Eukaryota > Viridiplantae > Chlorophyta > Chlorodendrophyceae > Chlorodendrales > Chlorodendraceae > Tetraselmis > Tetraselmis chui. The sequence goes on from JAPMLY010001698.1 coordinate 23,788, forward strand.
AACGCTAGCACAAATCAGTTCTAATATGTCTAGTTATGTCGTTGCAAAATGGCAAAATGATGTTGTCGAGAGATGTTAGTGAAAGATGTCTCACTGCTATAGTTAAGCAATATATTGTAAGTGAACAATGGAATTGTTAAATGGTTCTGTCACCTCCCTCTACTGCACTGGGCTTGAATAGGTTTCTGCCCAGATAGCTTACGCCTGCTTGCTACGCTTACGTGTTAGGCGTTAGGGCTGTCTAACCGTCGTCATCCGTCCAGAGACGCGGCCTGCCTAGCATTGGGTTTCACGACGCGGCTCCTTCTGCATCGAAGAACTCGCTTAGGCGCGTCATCTGGCTAGTTAGATTAGCTGTGCATTTTTGTACGTACCGGGAGGTACTGGTCGTACTGTAGCATCAACACCCTTATGAATATTGCAGTAGCGACGTACCCACGTTTGTACGCCCGTCCGATGGAAAAGCACGAATTGGAATTAGTAACGAGTACCTGTACAATGTCTTGCAATGTACTGTTGCAAGACTGTACTCGTCATAGCATACTCACACATATTCTCCCGATAAGGAGGCGGGGGTGGTGCATGTGAATTTTTTTGGCGAGGAGGGTACGGACGGATCGATGGTGGGATGCGGGTGCCGGAGCCGGAGGCGGACAACCGGGAAGCAACCCAAGGGAAGGGCGCTCGCTCGATGTCGACCAACGTTCCTGCGGTCGAGCATACCCATCATGGGGGGTGCAACTCCACATCATCAGCGAGGAGGACAACCGTGGCGAGAGGAGCGGCACGGTCTGGCGGCGCTGATATTAGATCGGCCGCCGCAAAAAAAAACCCGTACGGAGGGTTTCGGTTAAAACTTATGTACCCGGCACCTTTTGAGGTCGGAGCCCCGATCCTACCTTCCCACCCGTCCTCTCCTCTCGTCGTTACCCACCATCGATGGTGGTATGCCTCAAGCGGTGTTCTAGGGCTACCGTGAGCGCACACCGCCCACGGCGTCCCCCTGACTGAGTAAACCACAAGGGGAGGGTGTTTACATATCCCTCCGTAGGACCTCTAATGGACACATTTGTACGCTAGACTCCGGGGGAGTCTTGGCCCTCCACCTATAGGTGTTCGTTATAGGTGTTCGCAGCTCATTCGCGATGCGATGCGATGGGTTCATAATACACAATATCTTCCTATCGGGTACCGACTTTTGGCGGTACTTGGATAAGGCGTACAACTCCGTTCCGGGAAGCGGCGGTTCTAACCCCCTTCATGCCATTCCGTGTGTACATGGATTAACAGAGGGTACGGGCGGTATAGTACGGATCACCCGGTACGTGGAACAACTAGCGGCTGCCCGGGACAAGACATAAGCGACGGGAGGAGCGACAGACGGCGACCAAATGTGGCTATGGTATTCTTCCCCATGTCCCGAAGGGAGGGGGAAGCCTAGGCTAGGAGGCGAGTTGAAACGGAAGGAGCGGCTATTATCTCGCACGAGGGTGTGTGTGGATCGCGTCGGGGCCTACGACGACATTAGCGAGGGGGTTTTTCGCCTGCCTCCCCCCCCCCCAGCTCCGGTACGACCCGAATCGCACATGAGCCTAGGTCAAACATGCGTGACTCGACCCACACGCGCTGACCATCTAGGATGATCAACACCTTCGAGCGGCGGGAGCGGGCCGCGCATCGTGGAGATGGCGACAAAGTATGTTTCATAGATTATGTATGTTTGTGTATAATTTGTATTATGTTGTTACCGCCGACGGAGAGAGATGGATTAGGAGGCCCCCGGCGTAAAACCCTATCTTTCTGACCTATATGACAACATTGGGAATGCCCTGAGACAGCAACCGATTTATCGGTACTTGTTGTAAAATTTTTTTGATTTTCAAAATGATTCAAGATATATCGGAACGCTAGACAACTTCTAATTTTCTAAGTAAAGGAGTCAAGATCACCGCCGAGGTTGGCCTTCGAACCGGCCCCATCGATTTGTCAAGAGGGGGAGGGTACGAGTGTGACGAGTACATATACGCATACTTAATTGAACGTGCTGCATAACGCGTTGGTTGATTTCCCGAGACAAACAAGCAACCTCGCTAGTCTGTTCAGACATTCACGAGAGCCCTAATGCTAGGCACGAGGACCAATCAAGACGAGACGAAAGCTAGCTAGGCTAGATATATCTAAGCCTAGTTCAATGGAGGGAGGTGACATAGACATTGAACCCTTATTCTCCAATTGCATTATACTGTCTAGTAGCACTTACCAAAAAGACATTTACTATCTCTCTCCATATTTTCATCCACATGCAGAGACAACAACAACAACAACAACAACAAGAAGCATTGATTTGGGTAAGCAATTAGCTTGCATATGTGACGAGTACATAGGCAAACTGCCACACATGTGGCAAGAGGCCGTATATCCCCGTTGATTGCCAACTCGAGCAACTTTACTTCGGCGAAGGGGATATATGCTTTGCGTCATTTTTGGCGCAGACGAAGCATGAGTGGATGGTTACAAACATGGCGGCATGTAGACTTCACATGCACGGTAGGTGTGCCGTGTTAAGAGTATATCAATACATCTATCCACTTGCCGAGTGTGCGGTGGGTGATATGCCCATGCTCAGTGAGCATGATGTGCTTTACCACGCTTGTTGTGCAGCACCTGCGCGTGGAGGTATGGGAGCGTACTAGGAACTAAGCTTCGTGTCCATAGAGTGAAGTTGATGGGGTGTGACACTGTGTTGCGGTAATGTCCTTATTATGTACATGGCCATATCTCTTAATGGATTCATTGAATGCATTTGTTCTCACAGCACCGTGTAAACAACCCATGGGGGTGCAAGCACACTAGCGCTACCTAGGTAGCGCCCTTACTTTGGCATGTCTGGGCGTTGGTCATATGAAAACGGAGTTTGCAAAAAACCGCAATTTATCAATAATAACAAGCTTTTATCCCGCTTATTGGGTATATTTCCTTGTAAACAAACGCCTTCTCAGAGCTATGGACACTCTGCTATCTGAACGTACCTCTTCCTCGTAGAAATTGGTACGCGGAGAAATGCCAGATCATCAATCATAACTGCTGTTATGTACTGCGAATCGAACAAAGTCGAATGTCCTTTAATTCGACAGAGTCACAGAGCTCCCTATCACCGATGAGTCAGCGCGCAAAGTTATCCGACAATTTGTACATACCTGGTACTGGTACCGATATATTTTGCAGATCGCGACAATCATACATGATAACGCAGTACACCGTCACCGCCACCTCTTGTTAGCCGTCATCACGCCGCCTTGCTCAGGGACAAAGAACGCCACACACGCACAGGAGACGTGCTTGGCTGGGCACGCAACTTCGAGTGGTGGTGGGGAGGTGGAGAACTCATTAATTTCCGGCCATAGCGGGGAGTAAAGGCGTTGGTGCGGCTAGGTTGGGTAGCGGCGGATACTAGCGAATTATACGACAGTATGCTCCAACGTACTGTCGGCGCTAATATTTTACGCTGGGGCAACGTACATGTATCGCGGGTAGGGCCGCAGAGGCGACGAGAGGCTACACAACCCGTCACCCTTCGCGGACGTGGGGGCTGCGCATCAATTTGTGGCCGCCCCTTGTCTCGTGCACCATATTGCAACTCTCGCACGCTACTACGTCCGGATCGAACCTCGGTGATTTATGCAAGCGCCGTGTCTTCGACTGCGAGACAGGCGCCACCTCCGGCCCAGCGCGAGGTATTCGTGACCGCGGACAAGGTAGGTCGCGCTGGGCGCGCTTGTCACCTCCCAATTCTCCGGCTCATCACCGCTTTCCGTTAGTGCACTACTACACGAAGGCTTCATCGCCCCGAAGCCTGAGTTGCATCGTTTATGCGTTAATTGGTGTTCACGGGCCGCGTGATTTGCCTTCACGGGGGTTGTCTGCGATGGCTGGCTGTCCGTACTCGCAGGTGGCTAAGTCGCATGACGGCACTCGCAACCTTTTCGCAGACTTGAGCTTCACCGTTGGGCGAGGCGACAGGCTTGCCGTTGTCGGGCCGAACGGGTACGCTGCTCTTTGTAATTGTGAATTCCCAGCTCACACTACCTCGAAAGCTCACCTAGTTTTTTCTATGGCTGGCCGGGGAAGAGAGAGAGAGAGAGAGAGAGAGAGAGAGAGAGAGAGGGTGTCGCGTCGTCCTGCTCTGGCTGTTGTCTCGGTGAAGGTTGTAGGAGCGTCGATTTACTTCGCACGAGTCGTTACAACGGCACGGGTAACATATTGCGCTTTTTGTCACACTTTTAATAGTGTATGCTCACTCTGGCGCGTCGCTCGCCAACTGTCGGCAGTACTGGCCTCGTGGCGATCACGCATGTTACAATTGGCGGCTTGGCTCTAGCACTCACTGTATCTGTTCGGCAGGTGCGGGAAAAGTACGTTGCTACGGGTGCTGGCTGGTAAAGATGACGCGACTAGCGGGGCAATTACAAGGCGACGCGGCGTCACAGGTAAGCACCGTCTCGAAGATGCCCATCTGGTTAGCAACGATGCGTGTCGCCGTAATATTGTACGAGTGCCGGCATGGCCGAGCATATACCATAGGGGGCACTAAACTACGCGTGTTTCTTTCGTTTCGTTATCGGTGTCAGTCGCAATGCTGGAGCAGGACCCCATGCTTCCGGAAGGCTGCGGCGCGCTGGAGGCCGTGCTTTGCATGGACACACCGCAGTCTCGAGCCGCGGCGGCTTACGAGGCGGCGCTCGAGGCTGTCGAGGCTGGAGCTCCGGGGGCTCAAGCGGAGCTGAGCCGTTGCACCACCGAAATGGATGCCGCAGGTGACAAGCAGACCGCCCTACTCGCCTTTTCTAAGCGAAACTTGGCTGTCCAACTGCGTGTCTGTCGCTCTTACCATAGCAGACGATAACGCTCTCGATTCGGGCATGGCTGCTTTTCTTCTTCTTTCTGGAGATATATACGTGCTCTACTTGGAACTCCCGGTCCAATTGCATCCAATTTTGTCCGACGTGACATGGATTTGGACGCCTGCACGTAAACTGTCATTCAGTGTCATGTGTGGTGGTGGAATGCATAGGGGCTTGGGAGTTCAGCACTGCTGCCAAGGATATCTTGCTTACCCTAGGCATTAAGGACATGTCACTGAGAGTGAACGATATGTCGGGAGGGCAGCGCCGTCGCGTGGCACTCGCAGCAGCGATGCTCTCCAAACCGGACCTCCTACTTTTGGACGAGCCCACAAATCACAGTAAGCACCCTTGATACCCTGTCATCGTGGTAGCCCTTGCCGTTCGCGAATGAAGCAGCTGATGCGAGGGTGATGGTGCGGGCGAGTGCAGTGGATGTGGGCGTGATCCAATGGATGGAGGAGTGGTTGAAGGGGTCATCATCGATGGCGGTCGTGTTCATCACTCATGATCGCGCATTCATGGAGGTGCGCCTCTGCCAGCCTCATGTCAAATACTCACAAACAGAGAAATAAAAGGAAGTCAAAATTACTGATCCACGAAATATCAAAAGTATCATACATTAATGTACGATTTCAAAAAATTTATGGCAAATATATAATTTAGCCGTGAATACAAGTTACACACACACACACGCACATGCACATAAGAATACAAGTACACACATACTCATATACACATGAACACACACACATACACGCGCGCGGACAAAGACAAGCTCAAACACACAGAGGGAAAAATACGCGCAAAAGCAAATACAAGCACACATACACACGCACACACACACACACACACACACACACACACACACACACACACACACACACACACACACGAACACACGGACATAAAAAAAAACAAGCACACACACGCGCGAAAACACACGCACATACAAAAACAAGCATACACACACACACACAGACACACACACACGCGCGCGCGCGCACATGTACACACACGGACACACACACGCACACAAAACATTCGTACATACAAAACAAGCACACACAGATAGACTCTGACACACACACACACACACAATACACGCACATACAAATCCAAACACATACACACACACACGCAAAAACTCACGCACATATAAATGCAAGCACACACACACGCACGAATACACAGAAACACGCGCAGAGACATACACACCCACATTTATCGCTTTGGACACATCAGCGCGTGGGACATCATCTTAGTATTCTGACCTTGCGTTTGTGTTCAGTTTAAATGTGATGTGTGTGTGTGTGTGTGTGTGTGTGTGTGTGCGCTTGAATTTGTATGTACTAAGCAGAATGGAAATTTCTTAGTGGTGGATACAGTCCAGCACCGAATCAGACCGTTGTTGCACTTTCTTCACTGCCCAGAGAATATTGTATATGATGGAGGATATTTCTCCAGGACAGCCTAAATCCTGCTCTACAAATACTTAAACCCCTGAGATTTGTTCAGTGAATTGCAGATGTAGTCGAACGCACAGGTTGGCTTGTCATTGAATGGTGTTATGTATTTGCAGATTGTGTTTTATATGTTGACCACATATAGGCTTGATAGATTTAACTAAAGCACGGTTGATTGTCTGGTTGGGGAATCAGGTTGTGGGGAGCCAAGTGCTGGAGCTGGATATCGACGGGGGTGGGTACCTGCACCGCTTTGGGGGCGCGGGCAGCTACGAACAGTTTCAGCAGGCGCGCGCTGAGCGACGAGCGGCGCAGGCGGCGGCGGCTGCGAAAGCAAAGACGCTTTTACGAACAGAGACGGAATGGATGAGGCGGCAGCCGAAGGCGCGCAGCACGAAAGCCAAGGCGCGCATCGACGCGTTTTACGAGCTCACCAGCGCCGCGCGGAGCGGACCAAAGGCTGACCTGTCGGTGAGCTTCGATCAGGGGAGGGTGATGTCCCGGCAGGGGAAGCGGGTGATGGAGCTGAAAGAAGCGGGTTACGCGTGGGGCGACGCTTTTCCCGTTTTCGAGGGACTCAGCTACAATTTCGAGCCGGGCGAGAGGATCGGTATCGTGGGGCCCAATGGGTGTGGGAAGAGCACGCTGCTGGATGCGTTGGTGGGGAGGGTGGCGTTGACGGCGGGGACGCTGGAAGTAGGTGAGACCACGTGCATCGGTTACTTCGAGCAGCACCCGCCAGCTGTACGGGGCGGTATGCGGGTAGCGGACTACATGTCCGAAATTGCGGACACGGCCAATAATCGACAGGGCGGCGGTAAGTCGTCGTGGGGCGACGACGCGGGCATGACGCCCACGAACGCCCTGGACCAGGTTGGCTTCCCACGTGAGCGGCAGTACCAGATGGTGGCGCTGCTGAGCGGCGGTGAGCGACGGCGGCTCCACCTCGCGGCCACCCTGCTCAGCAGCCCTAATATGCTCCTCTTGGACGAGCCGACGAACGACCTTGACCTTCAGACTATAGAGATGCTAGAGGCGATGCTGGAGCGGTACCAAGGGGTGCTGCTGGTCGTGTCGCACGACTTTCAGTTTATGGACAACAACGTGGATCGCCTGATTGTGTTTAAGGGCGACGGCAAGGTGGCGCTGTTCGACGGGAGCTACAGCGACTACATCGCCATCACGCGGGAGGAGGCGGCGCGGCAGGGGAATAACGGGAAGGGGAAGTCTAGCGGGGGCAGGCAGGGGGCGGCGGTGCAGGAGGAAGAGGAGGGGGCTGCGCCTGCAGTGGCTGCGGCGCCGCCCAATGAGGGCGACGTACCAAAGAAGCTGCTGAAGCTGGGGTACCGTGAAAAGCAGGAGTTTGAGGTGCGTGGGCAGGGAGATGGATGGGTTTGGTAAAGTTTGTGTGTAATTGGTGTGTAAGGGTATTTCTTCACGTGTGAGTATGAACTGATATGGTGGGTGATGTGAGTGTATACATGATATACGGATGTGCTACTGGTTTGGGGCTGTTGGGCGTGTCTGTTGGACGTGCGAGGAGGGTTGCATGTGTGAGGTTGTCGTTTGGTGTGTTTGACTCTACGAGAGGTAGCAGGCATGTACGATGACAGATGTATGAGTTTGTTGGGTAATTTGTGTTTATTTGAGAGTCTATGAAATAGTGTGTTTGTGTGAGAGGAAATGTGAGTGTAGGAGAGAGAGAGAGAGAGAGAGAGAGAGAGAGAGAGAGAGAGAGAGAGAGAGAGAGAGAGAGAGAGGAGGGGGAGCTGTCTGTGCTTGTTGGATGAAGTGTGTGTGTGTGTGTGTGTGTGTGTGTGTGTGTGTGTGTGTGTGTGTGTGTGCGCGTGCGTGCGGGGGAAAGAGTGTGCGTGCCTGCATATATCTGTGTTATGACGGGAGTTTGTGGCAATGTGTTCATGTGAAAAGATACCAGCTCGTGATTATTTGTGGAGCTCAATTTTTTTGGGGAGGGGGGGGGGGGGGGGGCTGTTCTACTGTGTGCAGGCGTGTGTATTTCTGTGAGTGCGTAGGATTGCTGTGCCTTGTGGAATGTGCAGTGAGCGGCACTCGCATCGATTGCATTTTGTATGCAGGGGCTCGACGGCGAAATCGAGAAACTGCAGGCAGAAAAGGACAAGTTACAGGCGGAACTAGACGGTGGGGGTGGCCTCGCTCTGCTCTTGGCAACTGTTCGCGGGTTTATCCGGCTGTTGAGTGCTGTGAGGTGCCGTGTAAGGAAGTACCGGGTGTGGTGTGGTTTGGTGGCTGGCTGACTGAAGATGGGGGCTGTGTGTGGTGGTTCATGTGCAGGGTGTAGCGCATCCGGAGACTACATGCGTGTGGAGGCGCTGGCGGAGGATTTGGCCAAGGTGGAGGCAAGTCTGGAGCTGAAGGAGACTCGTTGGTTGGAGCTCGCCGAGCGCGCGGACATAGGCTGACCCGCATAACATGGCGTTGTATTACACACTGCATTGCATTGGGCAGACAGACATGATGCGCGTATGGGGGGAGAATGGTGTGGCTGAGTTAATTCCGTCACTTGTGTTTTAATGGCTGAATCTCAGCTCCACAGACGCCACTGCCTCTTGTCTGTGTGGCCTGAGGGCGCAGTTCAGCATTTCATCAATATCATATTCTTCTTCATGTCAGTCCATTTATTTTTTGTTTGGGGAGGGGTGCCTCCTATGTGTGGGCCACTCCTCTCGTCCGTGCACCTCTTCAGTTGCTATCCACACTGTGTGGCTATCACTGCTGGCGGTTGATGGTATATATCTAGAGCGATACCTCTTCTGCCTGGTTGCGGTGGTTGCGCTGAAGGGTGATCATCCATGGTGCGTTGCCCATACCGTATTTTCGTTCGGAAACTGAAGCAGCGGTGGTAGACACTGTGGGTGCCAGCTGGAGGGTACCCTGCCTGAACAGCGCGTCATAGAGTTTTTGTTGTGAAGATTACCACGGTGCTACGACTGAGATATTTATACCGTATATTGATAAACTCGTACCAGTAGTATCATCTGCACCCTCTGCTGTAACACCCTTTACATATTGTGATTATAGTACCTAGCGAGATGGTTGTTGGTCTGCTCGTACCACCAAATACCACTTTGATGTGAGGGTATCACGACTCCTACCCGCGTATTCCGAGATGGAAAGTTCACAAGCCGTAATCCGCGCATGTGATGCTAGTACTTAGATGTTGTTTGCATTTGCATCCTTATCTAGGTTTGACCCCACGCGGTTTGATGCAATTGATTTGTTCCACGGCGTGATCCGATAGGTGTGATGCACTGTGGCAATGTACGTTACACGAACTCCCGTGAAAACATTAATTTCTGGCACATCAATCAGCTTAATATGTACCTGGTACTTATCTAGTACTATACGAGTTAACCGGATTTCGATCCGCGTCTTTTGAAGTTCTTGTAAATCGTCATGGTCTTGAAACGCGCTGCTGGTATCGTGGCGGCAGGGTCGGCGAGTTCTTTAACTCATCGGAAAGTACTGGAGATGACTAATCGGTGTCAAAAGCTAGTAGTTTAAGCAGGCCGCGCTCAGCAAGAAGTGATTTGCACGTCGTTTCGTGTGGCGCACCTCGTTTAAGCGTAATTGAGCCTGTATGTGTTCGGTGATTATGTAGAGCTATACTACAGGTAGCTACGGATTGTCAAATATAAAAACGTAATATACGGGTGCAATAGTCAGGGTCCGTCTGTTCCAAGTATCAGAAGCCCAACCCACATACTTACTTCACAGACTTGCGTACCCGGCAGCCATATAGTGAGCAACAAGAGTCATCGTGCTAACCAAAATCCTTTTCGTCTCCAGCGCGTGAGTTCAACCCACAAGTGAACAGACTTTCGGCCACCACACAAAACCTTCAACCCTTCTGTCTAGGGAGTCAAGTCGATCCACAGTGCAGTACTCTCTCTATTAATTATTCGCTTCACTTGGCCTGTGTTCCTGGACGGCGCTCAACCGCGCTGTGATATCATAGTATCGCGTTGCTCGGCGTCTCATATTGTCGGAGTCACAGCGTTGCACAATGTGCGGGACCTTCATACGCGACCTGCGGCAGGCCCCAACTGGCTTTGTCGAACACCTCCAGGCCTTGCAGAGGCAGCACAACTTTCAGGACACTTCAGTTTGCGCACCCTTCAACGGAAATTTCATGATGGAGCCCCAGGTCAGTTTTGCTGTCCTGACTCCCCTTCTGCTGCTTCACCCTTGATAAGTCCTATCTATCGTATATGTATACTTTTGTCCCACCACCTTCCACGCGCCAGCAATCTTTTTCGATTACCTCCAATGACTATGCGTTAAACCGGGCCTTAACATCCTACAAATAAGGCACACGGTAGAAATATCGTGCTGAGCTCTGCCGAGTATGTGTAGAAGTATCGCTCTGTTCCTTCTCGACATCGGAATACATTGATTTCCTCCGTCTTACCGCGTCACTTCTCTTTAGCGCGGCTGCCTTCCTGTTTGGCGCTCTCGAGCTTAACTGCCGCGCTACTCTAGACTCGTCGTCTTAACTGGTACTAAAGACATTTAATGAGGTCGTGATATTGATATATCTATTTCATTTGTCTGTCTTTACAGCAGCAGCAGCAGCCCGCGAAAGCTTTCAACTTTGATACTCCCGTCCCTGAGGCCGCCAACGACCCGGCCCTCCTCAACTGGACCTTCCTCGACGAAACGTGCATCCCCGAATTCGATGCCTCTGCTATTTTCACGTCCACCAATGAACAAGTGCCCGTGACCACGGAAGCGCCCGTCTTCTTCTCCGCCCCAGAGGACCTGATCGTGAACCCCGTCATGGCGGAGACACAGTGCGGCTGGGCCAACAACTTGGGCCCCGAACCCACTTTTGTCCCGTCTTTCTCGGCCGGACTGCCTCCGAAGCCCCCGACTCTCGCCGTAAAGCAGGAGCAGGGTGGAGACAATAGCGGCGCGTCTAGCCCGTCGTTCGAGATGTATGGCGACTCTGGGCACAGCACAGACGGCGATGACAAGAGTCAGTTGCGAAAGGAGAAGTCGAAAGGGAAGGGGAAGGCGTCGGTGGACCAGTTGCCGAAGGAGCTGGCCAACCACCCCTGTGCCGCCACTCTCCTCTCTGCTGGCATCCGCATCAAGGGGCGCAGCCAGGATGAGCTGATCCAGGTAGCGGAGCGGATCAAGAAGAGGCGAAGGGCAAGTGCTGCGAGGTGCCGTGCTCGTCGTGCGAGCCACATCCATGTCCTCGAGGATGAGAACGAAGAGCTCAAGGAAGAGAATGCGGCGCTGAAGCGACGCATCGCTGAGCTCACCGGTGGAAACATGGACCTCGCCAAGTTGTTGGGAACCGATGCGGCGTCGCTGCAGGCGATCCCAGACCTGGAGCAGTGCGCCTACTGAAGTGCAAACACATAGGTCATCAATATTAAAATGCTGCGTGACATGTATTTCAACTGTAACTTTAGCCCTCAATTTAAACGGTATACTAGCCAACTAGAGAAGGAACCAGCGGCGGCAGCAGCTTTGCCTCAAGTAAGCTTGCTGCTCTACGTTCAGCAGCCGGTTAATTGGACGCGGCATCAAAAGGAGTGCCTCGTGTGCAAGGATCATCGAAATAGCTACACGTTATCCTATAATGACAATTATGTAATCGAGCGATATAGCATAGCAAGTTGATAATTAATTTTGTACCTTGAATTCTTGCAACACCAACTCTGCAACATTAGCACTGACTTGTCTATGTGCACAGACGAGTGCCACCATGTGGTCGCTGCAGAGCTGACGACTTGCATCTCGTACAGATAATTCTGATGGGGAGCCAGCAATTAGAAATGAAAATAATTCTGTTATTGATGATGGCTTGGTATGGGAAACTGTTGTCTGGCTGACACGGATTCATGGTTTGTTTGTGGGGGGGGACAGGGCTGATAGTGAACTCCTGTTCTGGCCCAGATCTTTTTCGACGGAGAAGGTTGCACTTGGGTAATGAAGGCACGAGCGCGTTCGAGTCGGTTGAACAAAGGCGATTGCGGGCTTTGTGTGCAGGGAATCGACGGGGCGAAGGTTGAGGCACGCGTTGCGACCTATCTCGGCGCTCTTGTAATTAACGCTTACCTTAGGCACTCAACATATCCAATGGCGATGCAGATGCTGCAGTAGCAGCATACCGTTGTTATGTATTTTTGTTATCGTGCTGTTTTCTTGCTGGGAGTGTGAGTTGTTTTGACAAGAAACGTTTTCACTACTAAAAGCGCGCATAACGCCAGTAAACCCTGAAAAGCAAGCCCTAAATACCCACCTTCGCCATAACCATGAGAAAAAACGCAGCATCTACGTTGTCTGTTTTGTCGATGTGTCCGCCTGGCCATCATGAAGGATAGTGTGTGTTCGCCATGAAAGACTCCTCATGTACTCGACAATCATGTCCACATACATACGCTACAGGGGCTCCCCATTGCCAATTGTTACAAGTATTCCCGCCGTAATTTCGGTCCATAGTAACATTGTATGTGTGTCTCATGTTTCCGGCTCAATAGTAAGCAGCCCCATTGCGCACTCCGACTCATTTCGCGACTCTATGCCACTAGTCTAGTAGCCCCCCCCCCCCCCCCAAAGAAATGAAAATTCTAAAAATGACATATGAAAAAGAATGACAATCAAGTAACTACTTTAACCAAAATGCATGCTCTCGGGGATTTGGACAAATCACACCGATGCATGCATAATACACACATCTTACTTATTAACACCTTTATTAGTACGACACCACGACACAACTTCCATTACTTATATGTATGATATACTTAGATATACTTATATATTTGATCACAATAGATTTCACAGAAAATCTGGGAGACAAATCAGCGTTACTTTTTCCCCTTGATGATGATATGGGGTGGGCGGGATGCTTACGATCAACCGGGTCGAGGGGCGGTGTGGGGCGGGGAGGGGGGGGGGGCGAAAATTTGAGGGGGGAGAGGGGAAAGAAAGGGCGCAATATTCTCCACGCGGCCCCGTACTACGAGCTCGAGCGAATGTGAGGAGAGCATCATCAAATGCCATTCACCGCACCGGTGCACCCTATGTTGGACGGCGCTCATCAAAATGCTTCCCTGGAACCCACCATAGGGTTTGTAAATCTCGAGACAAATAAGGGCAGTGCTGATGCTGCGGCATGCCTTCCTGTTCCTCGGGCTTAAATTTTTTCCTCTCTTCTTTTTGCTTGGTGGCTTACGCTGCTTTTTCTTGTAAGTAAATGTTTTCAAAATAAAGAGCTTCATTCTCACCTGTCACGTTTCTGTACCAGTTCTGGTATTTCGACGAAAAAAAAAATTCTGGTATTTCCAATGCAACGAATGATTTGATGATGATACTGGTACGTACGTATTAGGATATGGATTATGAATTTGCAACTACTTACAGAAGAACAATCCTTATTATGATCAATTTTTTTCCTTCGAATGAATATTCTTTAGACCGGGTTTTCAGGTCGCACCACATGTGTCTGGACAAACTTGAGTAATGTTGAGCTTACGCAGATTATGTTGCATGCTTTCCTGCCCCGCGGGCTAAGGCCCGTTTGCTTTATTCCCTTCACTATTTATTTCTTATTGGCGGTGGTTTCTTATTGGGCTCAGGTTTTTTCCCTCTTTTCTTCATTTTGCTTGGTGGTCTCCGCTGCATTTTCTTGTAAGAAAATTTCTGTTATTGGAGGTGGTTTCATTTCTTTCATAGTACATTAACGTTTGTGAAAACATTTATTACAAATAAAGCAGTGGAATCCCCAGCAAAGAAGTGAAATAAAGAAAATACTTTATTCGTAACGTCATTCGTTTATCAGCTTCTTATCGGAGCATGGGTGAGTGCAAGGGTGAGTCGGCTGGAGCAGGCGCCGAGCCGCTGTGTGTGATGGTTACAGACAGAGTGCGCAGTAGCCCGCAGGACTGCTGCTTGTATAGCGCTTGCCTACATTAGGGCACTATACATATTCACAGATAACGTTCACAGATAACCGATAACTGTGGACGTACATGTACTGATAATGATGTACTATAATAGCCCCTCTAGATCATTAGCCAGTAATGTAAACAACTACTCTCGACTTGGCTTCGCCCCCATGCAGCGCTTGAAGATCATGGTGTGTTTCGGCTCCGGTAGTGCTTTCGTCAATCCATCCGCCAACATGTCTGTCGTTCCGACCGACACAACTGCGACAGTCTTTGCATCCACGAGTTCGCGAATGTAGTGGTGCTTGATGTCAATGTGCTTCGTTCTGTTCGAAGCCATAGGATTGTTGGCGAGTTTTACGGCTCCCTCGTTGTCTTCGTAGACTGTGGTGGGGCCGCGCTGCCGTTGGTGGACATCGTGCATGAGTTGCCGGAAGTGCACTGCACTTTGACCGGCCCGGCTCACTGCCACATACTCCGCTTCCGTGGTGGAGAGAGCAACTACTTCTTGTTGCTTGGATGTCCAGCTAACCGCCCCACCATTGAGCATAACCACCTCTCCTGACTGCGATCGTCTCGTAGTCGTGTCTGCTGCCCAGTCGGAGTCCGAGAACACTTTGATGTCGTTCGCATAATCCTGAGATGGCCGTCCGTAAGTGATTCCCATTGGCCTTGTTCCGTTGAGGTAGCGGAGCAGTCGTTTGAGCTGCTTCATGTGCAGTTGCGTGGGAGCGGTTTGCCGTCTGCTGATGACGCTCACCGCAAATGCAATGTCCGGTCTTGTGCACATGCAAAGGAAGTTCACTGACCCGAGGATGGCACGGAAAGTCTCGTGTTCCGGTGGTGACAAGGCCTCTTTGTCTTGGTCGGATGCGACCTCTCCATCTCGGTAGTGCGTGGGAGCCATGGGTATCTTGGAGGGTGTGCTGTCCAACATGCCGTACTTTTCTAGGATTTCCTTGGTATATTGTTCTTGGGAAAGGCTGATGGTGCCAGCCTCCCGGTTCCTGACAATGTCCATTCCGAGAATAAACTTAGCCTCACCAAAGTCAGTCATGTGGAATTGTTCCCCGATGGCCCGCTTCGCGGATGTGATCCACTCGAGTGAATCTGAGACGATGAGAAGGTCATCCACATACACTAGAATGATGCATATACCATGTACTGGATGGTTCATAGTGTAAAGGCTGGTGTCGGAAGTCGCTCGCTTGAGCCCAAGGGAAGATAGGGTCCGGTGGAACAGTTTGTACCACTCACGCGACGCTTGTTTCAGACCGTAGATGCTCTTAAGCAAGCGCATGACACGAGGTGTCCCATCCTCTGCCCCTCTAGGCTGACGCATGTAAATCTCCTCTTGGAGGTCAGCATTTAGAAACGCCGTCTCGATATCCGCGGAGTGCATGTGCATGTTTCGTTTGGCGGCGATGGCGAGGACCATGCGCAGAGTGCTTAGCTTTACGACGGGAGAGAATGTCTCTGAATAGTCGACTCCTGCTCGTTGACTGAATCCCTGGGCAACAAGGCGCGCCTTGAAGCGATCGACGGAACCATCCGGTTTGGCCTTCACCTTGAAGACCCACTTGTTGCCAATGGCGTTACGTCCGAGTGGTAGGTTTTCCATCCGGAATGTCCCCTTGCTGTGCAGTGACGCAAGTTCCGACCGTATGGCCTTGCGCCATGCAACGGCGTACTTGCTGCTCAATGCATGCTTGATGTCGATCGGTACTGGGATGTGTGCCGCGGGAGGATATGTCATGGACTCTGCGGTCGGGGCCGCCGGCCCCTCGGACTTAACGGAGTGGGGTGCAGGTCGTGTGGGCCGAGGAGGCTTGTTTTGTGTAAAGACTCTAGTAGCTGTTTTGTTGAGCCGTTGAACATAAGCCGCGGCGACAAAGCATGAAGATGACTTACGGGCAGTGTGGTGCGACGAGGCATCGTATGCTGCGGCGTCGCCAGATATGTCCTCCGGGGCATCCTCGAGGGCTGAGAATGAGTTACGGGTAGGGACTGCGATCTGCGTGGTGCCCGCGCATGAGAGATTGGCACTGGGTGCCCCCCCAGGCTCGAGACCATTTGGTGGAGAGGCTTGAGAAGTGCCACATGCGACCGGCGGTGCTGCCGGAGCGTGCGCGGGCTGTGATTCAACAAAAGCAACGTGGATGGATCGGACGAGTTTGCCAGTGGCTAGGTTGAGAAGCCAATAGCCAAGACCGTCGTCGCAGTACCCGATGAACATACAACGAAGGGCCTTGGGGGAAAGCTTGCCTCGATACTGGTCTTCTAAACGGAGGTATGCGGAGCATCCGAAAACCTTGAGGTGAGAGAGGTCAGCCTGGGCGCCATGAAGAACACAATAGGGCACGCCACCCGAGCCACCGGAGGCGGCTGGCGTAGGGAGTCTGTTGCGAAGGTAAACAGCCGTGCGCATGGCAAGGCCCCAATACTTTGAAGGGCAATTGGCATGTTGCATCCTGGCAGTGGCGGAGTCCGCGAGAGAAGCCCACTGACGCTCCATTTTGGCGAGTTGGTTGTGTGTATACGGGGCCGTGAACTGAGCAGTGAAACCCAATGACGAGACCATGGTGCGACAGGCAACATCAAGATAATTGGGATCACAGTCGAACTTGATGGTTGGTCGGAAAGCACGATGTGGATATAGGCGAGATTGCAAGTTCCGGACGTCAGTGAGAAGAGAGGAAAGAGTAGAAACAACTGCCTTTTTGGATGGGAGTGCAAGGAGCCAAATATAATTCGAGAAGTGATCAATTACACCGACCAAGTATTTAGCTCCCCCAGGCCCGGTCTCTTTGAGCGGGCCGAAGATGTCAGAACTGAAGGCTTGAAAGCAAGCTGTGGCTTTTGTGCATGGTTTGGTGTTGACAGCCGCATGGTGGAGTTTCGCTAAAATGCAAGGTTCACAAGACAAAAGCGGAACATGGCTGTCGTACTTCGCTCGTGTGATGTCCTTGCTGCGTAGAGCGAGCGTCATGGTGTCCCTACCAGGGTGACCAAGGCGTTGATGCCACAAAGTGGTGTCAGTAGAAGTAGGGCCGGACCCCTTATAAGCAATGAGGGAAGTGAACTCACCGGGAAGGGTTTGAAGGTGAGGGAGTTGATTGTGCATGACGAGAATGAAGCTCCCGTGTTGATCAGTGGCAGTAGGCTCGCCAACGGCGGGATAATGGAAGCTGATGTTGTGCCTCCTGCGGAGGTGCTCTTGAGAGACTATGCTCGGAGCGCCGCGTTGGACCATGTTTGGGGCATGAGCTGCTCGGATGTGAATCCGGCGGGTGTGGCCATCTTGATAGGCCAGGTGGAGTTCAACGAGGCCATAGCCCTGAATGTGGACGTCCAGACCTTTGACATGGACGGGATTGCGAAGGCGGGTGTAGGTGCCTTTAAGAAAGGCGGAGCGATGCGCTTCGAGGCTTACGTTGGCACCGGCATCAACAAAGCGGAGAGCGGTGGGAGTGGAAGAAAGGGAGACGCTGTATGCGGAGGGGAAGCCACACTCAGAGGTGGGGAAATCAATAGAAGGGCAATTCCCGGAGGAGGAGGACGCATAGGGGTCGTGCGCATGAAAATCTGCGGCCAACATGCCACTGAGCTGAAACTGCTCATCGGAAGGGGAGAGGGAGGGCGTGGGAGACCGGGAGTAAGACCGGTGTTGGGAGTCAATGAGGATAGATTGCAGGACACGGATGACGCCAGATATCTGAGGGTGGAGGTGTGCGTTCATGTCGGGAGGGTGCTGCACGCCGGGAAGAAGGGCAACGAGGTTGCCGTAGTTGGGTTGAGTGAGGCTGTGGATGATGCCCGAGAGTCATGCCGCTGCAGTTTGAGTGCGCCCGGCATGCAAGGGTGTCCCATGAGAAGCGGCAATGTTGCGCCGTGTTTGGGGCCAATCCGCCCAGTCAGTGAGGGGAGCGGATGCCCTAGCGAGGGCAATGTGTTCATCTAAAGGAGTCACGAGGTCGTTGTGGTAAAGACCACGGAGTGCCTCGGTGAGCGCGAATGCTCCCCATCGAGGGGGGAAACCCTTGGCGCAGAGGGCATCTGTCATCGGGAATTCTGTGCGAAGGTGGTAGATGAGGGTGCGCAGCTGCTTACCAGGGAGGTCGACGACGATTTGTTCGGTAGTGTCTGGGGGTGTTCCCCATGTACCACGAAAGCCGGCAGCCATGTTGATGGATGGCGCCCCATCTAAGTCAAAGAAGGACATGAGTGCAGATTCAGCGGAAGCGAGGTCGCCGGTTGGAACTGGCATGTTGGTGTGTGAGACCGAAGGGGGAGCATGAGAGCTGTCACGGGCGGAGAGCCCACGTCCTCCACGACCCCAACGACCCCCTCGACCGCGAGGTCCGCGGCCGCGGCCGCGCGGGGCGGAAGGGTGGGCAACATACGGTTGTTGTCGTTGATGTGGCTGCAGGGGAAGAGGGCAGTCTTGGTGCCAATGAAACCGGTCTGTCAAAGGAATGCCCGCCTCAGAGCAGTGGCGGCAAGGGGGAGGCCCCCTCTTGGGCGCAGAGCTGTCTGCGCGCGCAGCTAATGCTTCCTCAACCGCGGCCTCAACAGCGGAGTTAAATGCCCGAGGGTCATACAACCCATGGCGTGCCGTGGCCGGTTGGTCGCCAGGGAATGAGGTGTGGAAGTGATGCTGGATGAGCATTGCACATAGCTGAGTAAACGGCACCGATGTTGCTGCTTGACCTTCTTGTCTAGCGTCTAGGGCAGCAATAATGCTTGCACGGGCGCTAGAGAGCTTGCTGTTAAGGTCATGAAGAGTGGCAGCAACCAATAGCTTTTCATTAACCATTTGTTCATCTTCATTAATGTCTTGGTAACAGTGTAGCATGCGTTGTAAGTAAGCGTCGATATTTTCTCTGTCTCCTTGAGGTTCCATTAATTTTGTAAGCAAGCTAACTGTTCGGCCAATTCCCCTCTGATCAAATAAATCAATGAGCGCACGCCAGGCATATGAGCCTGGCGACACTCGTGTCGAAAAAGAGGGATCACGCTGAAAGTTGGACAGGGCCATAGCCGCAGTGGGATGTTTCATAACGACACAAAGGTAGCCGAACATTTTATGCTGAAAATTGCGATAGGCTGTGTTAGCAGCAGCGTCAGGAGGGGGTGCCCCCTCAAGCAACTCAGGAAAGGCAGGGTTAACTGCTCGCAGGAAATTAATTTGTTCTCTACGGAAGTCCTGAAATTGGCTGTCAGCCGTGAAAGTGGGTCCGTGTGTACGCAGAGATCGACTAAGGCTGCTGTCGTCAAACTGGCTGGGTCGGGACGTCGCTGCGTCGTCGAATAGATAAGGGCGAGCATCGTAAACAGGGGTAGTATTACGGTCGTCTCGATTTTGTGTGCCATCGTTGGCCGGTGTCGGCGGCGGTGGCTGCCCGCGATGCGGCCCTAGGGTGGCACCGAGCTGCTGAAACTGTGCCAAAATAAACTCGTGTGTGGTCGCTCGGGACCGTTCTATAGCTGTATCTATTAGCTCTACTGTCTCAGAGCGTATGCTAGCCAGTGTAGAGTCCATAGTAGTGGGGGGAGCGACAGGTTCTTTACCGGGAGTTGATCCAGAGGCTTCCGGGTGGGTCGGTCGACCGCTGCTCCTTGTGATGGGCGCCGCCGCCGGCGGCTGCTTCCGATCAGACATGCCTGAAACGCGTGTTTCAGTTTTTATTTTTTTACCTGCGTTTTCACTGCGCTGGTTGCGTGTGTGAGGCTTAATAAACCGTCTGAGGGCCCATGACCTCTTATCGGAGCATGGGTGAGTGCATGGGTGAGTCGGCTGGAGCAGGCGCCGAGCCGCTGTGTGTGATGGTTACAGACAGAGTGCGCAGTAGCCCGCAGGACTGCTGCTTGTATAGCGCTTGCCTACATTAGTTAGGGCACTATACATATTCACAGATAACGTTCACAGATAACCGATAACTGTGGACGTACATGTACTGATAATGATGTACTATAATACAGCTAGTGACTTGGGGGTAGCGTGAGGGGTTAGGGCTATAGGGGAGTGCCGGGATGTTAGGGTTTCCCTCCCTGCTTGTCCACATCGATTCCCGGCAGTCGCTACCCTGTACCAGAATATTGATTCCGAAAAGTGCCCGAACTGACCATACTACAAATCCGCCTGTATTGTACGTGTGCTGTCTGACAGCCCACCGCTCACCATTGCAGCTAGCATCATACCCTTCCGAAAAGAAACAGCACCAAAGTCGACTTACTTCCTTTTTCATCAAATCCATCAGAAAACAATTTAGGGAATATGTGGATGACGTCGCCGGGAATGGTGGCGACCTGGTGACCCCAACGGGAATCGGTTGTTCACTTCAATCACCGTCGCCCACTGCCCGTACCGGTAAGTATGCCACAACTCACCCAACTTACCGCACGGAGTCACGCATACTGTGATAAACTACCCCAAAAAACCAGCACAAGTGCGCCCGTTTTGGGTTGCCAAGGGCCTAAGCTATGTTTTTACCCGGCTAGTTCTGTGTGTTAGCTGCAAATATTCAGCTTTACGGGTTTTTCTCACCGGCGGCAGTATTGTAAGGCCATCGCGCTTACTACCGCCGGACTCGCAATGGCACGTCTACTTTTCCGGCAGCCACAACGGAGCCGTTCAACTCTTCTACCTAACCTTAAAGGCAAGTATCGCACGAAATTCGGTGGTGCTTGTAAGGACGGGGGTTGGGGTGTGTGTGTGGGGGGGGGGGGGTCGCAAAAGTGATAGCGTGGAGCTAAGGTTGAGCGATGGCGACAATAACAATACAGTAGCGACGTCACAACGGAATTAGGAAGGCACCTTGTCGGCGGAGCTACCGCAGAGCTTACCTAAACTAGACGCTATTTCCAAATTAAGTGCTTTCATGAGAAGCAAAACGCGTCTCTATGGGTTTGTTAACGCTGACGGGTGTCAATGAACGTCACGTCTTGCCTCTAGCCTCTCATGCGGTGCTACTGTTGCATTTCGGTTGTACAATGCGCGTAAGTCGTTTAGTTTCTTTTCTTTTAGCTCGCAACAGACGGCGTCCGCTGTGCCATGGCACACTTCCGCCACGACTCGCGTCGCTAATCATTGTTCGAGTGAGACTCATGGCATTGGTACATATAGAAAGGTGCGCTGGTACCAAGCCGGCCAACGCCGGCTAAAGGAATGACACTAACGGCAGTTTGTTTGTCTGATGGTTCCTGCTTTTGAATTGCAGAAGAAGGATTCTTTCAAACAACATATGAGCGAAGCCCGCGACACAGCGGACGCGGGTAGAATGCTGGAGGATAGAACTAATAAGGGGATAAGGCGTGTGAGAAAGGCGCGCGACTCAACTGGAAGCGCGGGCGCAAGGTGCTCGGCGGATGTGGCAAATGGGAGGAGTGCAGAGAGAGCTGCAATAAGAAGTGCGGGTTAAATGCAACACACGCGTGCATCAACAACACGTGGAGGCAGGGGGGGAGGGGGGTGTGCAACCGTTGTGCATATACGTGTAACTTATCATTCTTGCTCATCGTGCTTGCATAATCGCTCGGGGGGGGGGGGGGGGGGGTGGAGGGGGAGTCTCAACGTATATGATGCCACTCGCGACACTACGCTACATTCCTGCCGAACCAACGTGTCTCTTCCCCCACCACCCGCGAAATGCATTACCTTCGGTGCTTCACGAGCAGCGGCGAAAAGAATTGATCACTACACTCCGACCTCAACGGGACGAATACTATGTTCTAGTCTTCTAGATGGGAGGGCTTGAGGGGGGAAGCATCGCCGAATGTCCGCAGGAGGGGGCCTAATCTTTGAGGGGGCCTAAACCTTAAGCGTAGACGGGCACCAAAGTCATGCATACGAAAGTGCGCAGCGATAGTGGATGAAAGGCCTTTGGCAACTTAGCGATGTTCAATCAGAAGCACGCATGGATTTGCACAGTTCAACGCACATTCGCCCAGCACATGTGTGCGCAGGTCAGCTACCGGTTGCAGACAGAGGGAATAATAATAATAAAATGATATTTATCAGCGGTCGGGGTCGGACACGTCCGGGGTTTTTCCGGGACTCCGAAGTTCCGACCGGTACTAGTACATGTGTCGTTGGGAATCGATGTGTCTCTTACCCGTAAACAATTTAAGGTCGGTTCTTAGGTGAACTTTGCCACCATCCGCGAAAGATGATATTCATTTATCAGATTGAGTTTTATCGCGATTTACAAACGAATAATAATGGGCACGCTTCCCTTCATCTGTCGATTTCTCGTGGATGTGCGTCGTGAGTTCATGCAACGCCTTTTGTGGTTCTTCATGGCACGTTGGACTCCTATCGTCGTGATGCCTTGCATGAGGGTGGTGCAATTACAGTTGCATGCCTCCCTGCTCCGAGGGCTGAAGCTTATGTGCCTCTTTTATTTTCTTTTAAATTCGTTGTTGGAGCTTTCTTTGTAATAATTTTGTAAAGAATGGGCTGGCTCCTCAAGTGATCCACCATCTAGCTAGGTATAGCTATTATTGCATATGTTATAAATATCAAAGATCTTGTGAAAAAAAGTGGAGGCCACCAAGCGAAAAGAAGAAAGGAGGAAAAAACCTACGCCCGAGGAACATGACGAAAGCGTGCCACAACATTAGCACTGCCCTCCTATATATGTTAAGTGCATGTGGAATTAGTCTCTTCTATTGTACCGGGTCGGTGTTAAGGGTCCGAATCGAAATTGAGAGCATAAAAATCGAGAATCATGATTAATTCAAATTTAAAGATCGAGAATCGTGATTAATTCAAACTTAAAGATCGAGAATCTTGATCAATTCAGTGAATAAAGATCGAGAATCGATATATTGTATCAAAAATCGCATCACTAGATCTGATTTTCATTCACGTAAAGATTGATGCACCTGATAAGTCATGCCCTAATTATCAATGCATCTGATAATTCAACCTCTAAATTATCAATGCATTTGATAATTTAACCTCTAAAATATCAATGCATCTGATAAATCGCGGCACAAAAGATCAATGCATCTGATATTTCGGACGCTAAAGATCAATGCATATGATAATTCAGGCCCTTAGATAAGCTATCTTATAAATCGAAAAAATCGTACTAAAGTTGATTGAAAAAACTCATACAAAAGTTATGTGCATTTGCTAAGTCAACTACTGTTTCATTGCAGTACTGTTCAACTCACAACAAAGATCATGCTGTCGTGAATGGAGACGAGGGCACAATGCAATTGCTCTTCAAGGCCGAGACCCTTGTGCACGTTGAGAGACATGTCGCATTGTTCAAGAATACGTAAATTACATTCTATTCCCATACAACCCAGCAAAAAAATGTGCTACAAACCCCTCACCCAGCGCAACACATTCAACGTGGGTTTTACCCTGCCCACTACAAGTTGTCGTGTCTGGGATCATTGGGGTTATAGGAATAAGATATAATCGCTCAAACTCAGTAGAGAGAAGGTCTAACAATAAAAGTAGATTGACGGGCGAGATAGCTCCCATTGCCATCTCTCGTTGTGGTGCCAAAACGATGCATTGCCATGTTGCTAATAGTCCGGACCATGGTTACGAATAGCTGGACCATGTGGTGCTAAGGAAGTGTCCCAAAATGATGCGCTGCCACATAGGTATCCCAAAATCGTTCGTTGCCAGACAAGTATCCCAGAAGATGACCGCTTTCTAGGAACTCATTTCACGTTGTCTCCTCACGAGGAACAATTCACGCAGACAAGCACACACACACACACACACACACACACACACACACACACACACGATGCAAATACAATGCAATGAGAGTAGTGGAGAGATTGTAAGTGCTTGTTACGGAACGAAACAAAATATATGAAAAAATAAAATTACATACCGGGGTCCTCCCTACTCCCCCGCCTCACCCCCCTCTGGAAAAATAACATCACCGCGTGGCCACAAGTCCTCCTCAAAGCCTCCTCATCCTCCTTCATCCTCAAATCATGCAAATCCATCCCCACACTCACGGGGTCCACCACCTCACTCTCGGTTCCCATCCGCCTCCTCGCCGCAATCCTCACCGAACCCCTCGATACCATCCACAACCGCCTCCCCGTCACGAACCTAAATACCAACCAGGCTTCCCCCCCCACCACGATACATCCCTCGTGGATTCCCCTCCTCTCCCCTCACCTCCCCCGCCCCACCCACACCCTCCAACCCGGCATCTACACCCCCCGCGCCAATCGCCCCACCCCCATAGCACCCATCACACACCTAGACACAGAATACCTCACCCCCTCCGACCACCACTACCCCCCCTGCGACGTAACACGCATCATATCCAAACACAAAGACACAGAATACGGGCAAACACAATACATGGTTGAATGGGCCCCGGAACACCTCACGGAATGGGACATTCAGCTACAACTCGACGACGGCTTCCGCCTCATCTCCTCCACTCCCACGTCGGTATGCCTCCCCTCCCCCTCCCCCTCTGCCTGCTCCATCTGCCACGAACCCCTGCATACAGAACCCTCCTCCACCTGCTGCACATGCCCGCACTTTGCCATACACTCCCAATGCCGCCCAGCTCTGGGCCCAGTCACATGGCAGTGCGAATGGTGCGCTCGCGGCCAACACCACGACCTCACCCACCTCTACGAAGTGCAGTGGGCCCCATGCCTACAACTCCACGACACCATCAGTGAGACCCCCTCTGGCCCCACCGCCCTAACCGCATTTAACTCCGGCTATGTCCCCTCCACCACACCCATTCTGCCAGACCCCGGAACCCCTCCATGGTTACACCCCCTCATCACATTCAACCATGACCCCATCAACCCCGACCTTGACATGCTACCTACCGGTAAATTCGCTATCCACGCACACCCTTCACTCCACGACACCACCATACTCTGCACTCCCAACGGCCGCGCGGTCACCACCCTTAACGGCCCCCGCGTCCGCCACCTCTACCAACTCTTCCGCCCCGACCTCTCTCATCTAACGTTTGAAGAGGAGGTCTACCGCCTCCTCACCCGCCTGGGCTCCCGTTCAGAAATCCACTCACCCACACCCGCCACCACCACTCGTAATAGATGGGCCACTAGAGAAGACCTCCTCACAGCTCTTCGTCACACATTCCACATCCAGACAGAACTCTACTCCGATCCCCTCAATAAATCCCTTCACTCCCACACCTACCACTCCCTCTACCCCGAAGATATAGTCTTCTCATCTAGCGGCAGCAATGCCCCACACACATGGCACGGCACCAACATAGCCAACCCCGAATACGACCACGAATGCATGAGACGAGCCATGGAACACGCAATCACCAGCGCACACCTCACAACCCCTCACACACCCAGCGCAACCATCCTCATCCTTCCCCGGTGGGAACACACACCATACCGCCACTCCAAATACATCAACTCCCCATACACCCACCACCTTTACACCCTCCCCAACGACGCAAACACATTCCTACCCCCCGACCAACACACCGGCAACCCCACCCCTACCCCATTCGGCACACGATGGATGGTAGACATATACCTCGTCGCTAACCCCCTCGCACTCTCCACCCTCCCATCAACCACAGCCATGACTGCACTCCACAACTAAGGCTAGGGATCAGCCATCGATGCATCGTCGATAGTATCATCATCACCTGGTGATAGTGCCATCGATGTGATAGGTTGCGACATCGACATCGACACGATGGCAGTAGTGCTCGCATCAATGCCATCAATTATCAAAAAAATGTAAAGTATTGATTATTTAAGCCCGATGTATCGATATATCGTCCCAAATATCGATATATCGGCGATAATATCGGCTTAAACTGCCATCGATGTCAGCATCTCAAACTATCAACACCATCAACATCGACAATCCAAGATATCAATACCATCAACATCGACGTTGCAAAATATCAGTACCATCAACATCGACAAAATTCAC
Source organism: Tetraselmis chui (assembly GCA_026401115.1). NCBI lineage: Eukaryota > Viridiplantae > Chlorophyta > Chlorodendrophyceae > Chlorodendrales > Chlorodendraceae > Tetraselmis > Tetraselmis chui. The sequence goes on from JAPMLY010001698.1 coordinate 50,036, forward strand.
TTGATCCCTAGCCTTATCCACAACACCCTCGAATCTATATATGACACTCACCTCCCCAACCCTATCATCACCCCCCCTCCTCCACACCTCTTTGACACCTACTCACCCCACTCAGCAGGTATATACCACCGCCCCCCAAACCCAACTCACCCCCTCACATACCCCCTCCCGGACCGCGTTCATCTAACGTACCCCCCCCACCAGAGGCACCCCTGCTTGGAACTGGCAGGACTTCGTCTACACAGACGGCTCGAAAAAAGGCGGCTCAACCCCCCTCGGAGCAGCAGCTACCCACCCCGCCTCGGACACCAGAATCAAAATCCTGGTGACCTCTACCCCTCCCTCACATACAATAAATCGTGCTGAATTAGCTGCCATAGATATAGGCCTCCAACTTGGCCGCACCCACCTCCTCACAGACAGTGCGTGCTCCCTCCGCCTTATTCAAGGTTACTTAAACTGCCCCTCCGCTTACCGCCATAACATTCACCGCGACACCCTCTTATCTATCACACACACCCTTAAAACCCGATGCGAAGCAGGCATCCGTACACACCTCGGTAAAATAAAAGCCCACAACCACTCCATCAGCAACGACCTCGCAGACACCCTCGCCAACCAAGTAGCGGATGGCCACCCACCCGATACTACATACACCACCGGTTCAGAAGTCACGATAGGCCACTGGACATGGCCATACACCCTCATTCCACAAACCTTAGGGGACCCCACTCCCTACAGACACACCAACCTCAAATCCGACGCACACAAATTCAGCACAACACACACACACACACTCCTCTCTCGCAAACAACCAAACACGGAGCCCTCCTAGCCCGCGCCGCGTCGGACGGCGCCGACTTTTCTTACCACAAAAAACACTCAACTCTCACAAATATACAGTTCACACACAAACAGGAATTCATGTGGGGTGTCCACAACACCCGCCTACTTACCCACAACCCCACCCTGCGCTGCCCCCTCTGTGGCCAATTCACTAGCAACGGCCACATGGCCGGTAAGTGCCCCTCAATGTCTGGTCTAAGACGGGACCGTCACAACAGCGCTCTACAACTCCTACTCTCCCTACTGGAACGCCACAACGGAGGACGCTGGGAAACCATCACCGCAGACTTCGGTAACAAACCCATAAAATCGTTTGATACCCCCACCCCTGCCCTCACCCCACTCGACTGCCACCCTCCTCACCCCACCCACATGCCCACCCGCCTTGTAGCTGCTGACGAAGGTCTCTCGCATGACTCCCTAACCTCATGCCCCGCCGTCCTCCCCCCTGAGATTCTCCCCCCCCTGCTTCGTCCCCCAGCACACAAACCTGACTTCATCCGCATCCTCGAACCCAGATTCGTTGGTCACTCCAACGGTCGCCGACGTTACGCATCCATAAAAAAGATTCAGATAGGAGAATGGAAGTACTGCACAGACAATAACCTCTCTCACACTGCCGACCATATACGCGCCAAATACACACCCCTTGCGAACGCCATCAGACACCACTGGCCAGGCACAGTGGTCGATATCCTCCCCATCGTCATGAGCCGCACAGGTACACCGCACTCCTCCACCATCACGAGTCTCACCTCCCTTCTCACCGCCCGCACCGACCCTCCGGATAAACTCGTCTCCAAAGTACGCCTCGACACATCTCGCATCCTTGCACAACTCCATACGCATACTGTCCAATGGCTGCATCACCTCCTACGCATATACCGCATCAAGTCCCGCACGACCTCCCCCCGCGCATCCGCACATTACCTCCACGCACGACCCTGACTGCACACAACCTTCGCCTCTGCTTGCACCCTCCCCGGGGGGGAGTAAAACCCCCGAACACCCTTGGAGAGGTTGGATTAGGTGGTTAACGGTCTAGCCCTGACTTGTAAGTTCCCTGTATGGCATAGTTGGGAGGGCCCAGAGACAGCAGCCGACGCATCCGGCTTTTTTGTGAAAACCGGCGCATACGGTACATGTTGTAAACAATTTCAATTTCAATTTCAATTACATACCGGGGTTCAAGGAGGTTGGATGATCAATGACGTGGGACCAACCTAATATTTAGAAGTTCGCGATGAGAATGAAGTCAAGCCACATGAGAGGGGCGGGGTTACTAAATCTGGCTCAAGTGTTCTTGAAGACCATCAAAGAGCTCTCCAAAGTTGACTCAGACGTGTTCTTCTTGAGGTCATCATGCATCCTACCTGCAGCGGAAAACAGACGCTCCACGCCGGCGGATGAAGCAGGGAGTGCATGATGAGTCCGTGCCATGTTGTGTAGGTGAGGGAACATCTGTGCGTGGGACTTCCACCACATACACAAGTCAAAATCGCGCCCATCGTCGCAATGAGCTGGGACTTGTGGAAGCTGAAGATACTCCTCCACTTCCAAAAGTTGCTTGCGCTCAACCACCGCCGGAGAATCTGTCTCGGTTGACTCCACGGTCGCCGGACCAGACATGTCCTCGTCCTCGGCCGACGACATCAATTGCAGCGTACCCGCAACTCCAGATAGCTTCACCTTCTTCAAAGCTCCAACATGGCGAGGGCGTGCTAAAATGGCATGGTCTGGGACTTCCGGATCAGGAGCCCAATTGTCTTTGAACGCTCCTCGAAGAAACTTATATGCTTTCGCCTTCATTTGACGATTTGCCCCAGAAAAATCAAAGTTTTTCCACCTGCATCAAGCCATAGCACTCGTGATTAATAGAAGAAGTGTTATCATTATATTATCAGCAAGTGACAAAAACAACATGTTATTATAAGGAAGCTTATGGTTGATTGCCTGAATTAGTTCAAATATAATCATCGATTTAATACACTGCATGGGGGCCATTTTACCTTGGGTCAAGTGCGCAAGCAATCAGGATGTCTTCTTCGTAATGGCTGGGAATATTAAGCAGTCGGCGATCCACGGCTTCTCTCAGAAGTTTCCGGCATATAACTACGTCCTCACTCAAGTCGAGCCACTGTTATAACATGAAAATAGTTATAGGAAATAAAATGAATATAAATAATTTAATTTACTAGGGATTGTGAGGATAGAGCTCATGTTACCTTCACACGGTGCACCTCGTCGTCGATCACAGCGACGGCATTCGCATTGTCGCTCAATCCTGCTACCAATAGTCCGAACATTGGGAAAACACTTGAAAGCGTATGCACCGAGGTGGATTCCATCACTTTCAACATCTGTGTCACGGGCCCAAGGGACACTCCCTATGAGCGCCGACAAAAGAAACCAAGATTCAGGAATAAAATGATTGTAAACAGTGGCATACATCATTACATAACACCAACAAAGCCGCACAAAACATTGGCAAACATGTATGATAAAGAGTTATAGACAACACACACACACACACACACACACACACACACATACACACACACACACACACACACAAACACACACACACACACACACACACACACAAACACACACACACACACACACACACACACACACACACACACACACACACACACACACACACACACACACACACACACACACACACACACACACACACACACACACACAAGGGTGGAAAGCAAACAGTTCACGTAACAGCAGAGAGGAGATATGTATGTATTGTATGCAGGTATGCATTGTAGGGTCGCACTGAATGACATAAAATATATCATAATAGAAGCTAAAACAACGCATGTGTTCAGGGCAAGAGGGTCGCTACCAGCTGGTATGCGATTGCCATCTCATCGTCGCTTATCTGGTGGTCTTTAAAAGTTGTTCCATCGTCGTTGCTGGCACAGTCCCTGGGTACCAATAAGTTGTACTTCCGAAGAGCTGCCTTGTTGACACCCACCCATTGCAGTATGGGAATGATATAGCCCCAGCGAGTTTTCACTGCCCGGGGTGGCTTGCTGACCTTCATCTTCATGCTGACCATGATGTCCTTGAGCTTATTCCATCCTTTGGTTGAGCGGTGCAGGTGTGCCGACATGCCTTTCACCTGTCACAAGCAAGGAAGTCAATTAAAGAAAACAAAATATTCAGCACATAAGCAATACGAGAGTGGGTGCGCATACATTTTTGACAATCTCGCAGACATTTGACTTCTCTAGAGCATCCTTAAGAGTATTCGAGAGACGATGATCCACACACGGGCCACCCTCGAAGTCTTGAAATGCCTTCACCATGTTGCTTCCTTCGTCGATGACTACGCCGAATGCTTCTTGGCCAACTGTATCCACTCCTTGATCAGGGTCGTACTCACCCACACCAAAGCGGGCCAACGTTTCCTTGCAAGCTGAACTAATTGCCTCAGCACTGATCAACCTGCCGACAATAGGCATCGACAATTGAATGTTAAAAAAAGAGTTTAAATAAACCCACAGCTCTCAGCCTTCACAATAAGTGCATGGCAACTCACGTCACTGAATGGTCTGTAGAGGATGAGCTTTTCTTGCAAAGCCCAATCATTGTCGATTCAATACGCGAGCACGGCGAAGAGGGCGATTCCGTTCTCGCCCCAGATGTCAGCTGCCAGAGCGACGGACATGCCCTCCGCACGTAAACATGTAATATCCTCCTGAGGACCAAATAATCAAGCACTCTATATCACTTTAAAAACTGAACGGCATAACGGTTTGAATTTTTTATACAACACTAGGCCAGTTCGTACCTTCAGTTGTTTTTGACACTCAATAGACATGTCCATGACGATCTTATTGACGGTGGAAGCAGCCGGGGGGGGAGTATCGGCCGTGTGTTATGGTTCGAATGAAGTCGCGAAAAGCCTTGTCGCCCTCCGGCATTGAATGTGGACGGCAGCTTTTCACAATCCACTTGGCACATGCTCTGTCGAACTCTTTCTTCGAAGCATGGTGGAGCTTGGTGACGACGTTAGCAGGGGCGGCAGGTTTGGCACCATTGGTGGGTTGGGGTTGTTGCCCGAGGATCTTCCCGACCGACACCTGCACATCAAGTCAGCAACACATACAGTAGAACCTAAGTGCTGCAAACAATCTTGACAAAAGCGATCGTAATCTTATCATTTATGTCAAGCATATGTCGGGAACGTCGCAGTTGAGGGTATTATCATCACAAGCAAGTTCGACATAAACAACGTCGGGAGGGCTCGGTAAGCCTGCGGGTTGGTGACAAAACGCAGTTGAGCGCGACCGAAATACCTTATGACCGTCCACGGAAGCGTTCACTAATGTACTCGAATGATGTCTAACAAGGTGGTTCCAGATATTGGTGGTGTTGGGTGCTGATAGTTGTTCATGGCAGAAATTACAAATAGTCGCTGCCTTGCCGTGCATGTCTTGAAACTTCGGAGAGCAAAACTTCCACATTGGAGATATCTTCGAGTGCTTTATGGCATGTCTTGGCGCAGGCGAGTCACCGTCTAGATAAATGGTCTCATCTGTTGACGCCCCCTCGTCGACAACGGACTCCTCACTGCGCACCTCGGCGAGTCGCACAGCTTTTGGCGGTGGCTCCAAAGCAGCGCGACCGTCCAAGTAGGCTTGTATCTTCGCCTTTGACGCATCGTCAGATAGATGCGCGACCGGCTCGGTGGTGTCACTTCGCTCGTCAAGCCCAGTCCACTGCACCTTGCAGAAGTCGGCACCCTTCTTGAGAATATGGGCGACGATCTCATGGACGGCATACTCGGGCTTACCCGCGTCAGGATCTGCGAAGTTGCGCGGGGTGCGTAATGGACCGTCAGCGGATCCTTGGGCTTTGAGCGTTGGTGTGAAACCTGGAAGTTGCTTGATGGGTCTGCCGCGCTTTCTACGGAAACTAATAGACATATTGAGATCTGCGTTTTCCGATACTTATACGGAAAATTATTTTCCACTTACGCGAATCTTCATATATTCTCGGCTACTCCGTGTTTATTCTTGGCAGACGGTTTATAGTTTATATAACACATATTTACTTCAGTGTATGAGCAACATTCATTTTATACATTCAACATTCTTGAAAAGCACGCGGATGACATCATCGAGTTTCAGCTGCCGCCGGTTCATACATTCAAAAACATACCTATGAATATACTAGAAAGACAAAACGCTTCCCGGGTCTTTCCAAGAGCGAGACATCGCATCCGTCGATCAAAATATTCGTAAGCAATGATCCCTTTCTGGACCGTCATCGGCGCCGATCCACCTCGTCACCACGTTTTATCCAAGCATGGCAACGAGACCATGATCCCATTTATGGCGCACTTTATCAGTTGCTGATTGGTCAATCCATGAACCCTTTCTCGGCTCGTGTTGGCCGTTGATGTATCACGGAACCAACGGTGGCCATAGATGCATTTTATTCTGAGTATAGTGCTGATAATGCAATTCGGTTTGAACACATTCTCCTTATTTTTGTCATTGTCGAAGACTGAAAAACATTCGACGTGTGTGTGAATTGCAATTTTTCATTCATCTACTAGATTTTATATGGTCAGTGTAGATATAAAGCGAATTACCATTTGATTTAAGCTCACGCGGGATAGAAGAATGAAACAAGGTAGAAACGATAAATAAATATTAATACATATGATAAATCCCGGGATAAATATCGGTGCATCTGATAAATCGCGGACTAAAGATCGGTGCATCTGATAAATCGCTGCTATAAAGATTGGTGCATCTGATAAGTCGAGCCTATAAATATCAACGCATCTGATAAGTCAAGCCTATAAATATCGACGCATCTGATAAGTCATGCCCATAAATATCGACGCATCTGATAAGTCAGGCGTTTAAATATTGATGCATTTGATAAGTCAAGCCTTAGATATCGATGCATCCGATAAATGTAGTCCCTAAATATCGATAATTGATTAATTGCAAAAAACGCCGATGCATCGATTACTGATCATTAATCGATCTCTGATTCGGACCCTTAGTCGGTGTACGATATGAAAATAGCGAAGAGACAAAGCGCCTGCTTTTACCGACGGTCGTAGAGTAATACCATATAGGTAGTGGTAATATTCTTATCTAAGGCGCTTGTGACCGCAGAGGTGTGTCGATAGGTGCGAGCGCCGAGGCGTTGAGTGATGGTTACATCAAATGAACTAAATCAGCAACGACAACTGATGCACGTAACTAGTTACATTTTAATCAATACCGTTCACAACCGTGAACGTTCATCTAGTGGCAACGTTGTACTACAAGTCTCTCGAGATCATTCGCAATAATGTAAACAAACTATTCTCAATCTTGCGCCGCTCTCATGCATCGTTTGAATATCATGATGTGCTTCGGCTCCGGCAACGCTTTTGTCACTCCATCCACCAGCATGTCTGCCGTGCCCGCTGATACAACCACGACTATCTTCGCATCCACTAGCTCTCGAATGTGGTGGTGCTTGATGTCAAAGTGCTTCGCCATGTTCGAAGCCATGTGGTTGCTAACGAAATTGAAATTGAAATTGAAATTGTTTACAACATGTACCGTATGCGCCGGTTTTTCACCAAAAAGCCGTATGCGCCGGCTGCTGTCTCTGGGCCCTCCCAACTATGCCATACAGGGAACTTACAAGTCATGGCTGGACCGTGAACCTCCTATGTCCAACCCCTCCAAGGGTGTTCGGGGGTTTTACTCCCCCCCGGGGAGGGTCTGATGCGGGGTGATGGTGGTGTGCATTCAGGGGCGTGCGAAGGGGCAATGTGCGGAGGCGCGGCGGGAGGTCGTGCGGGATTTGATGCGGTATATGAGGAGGAGGTGATGCAGCCATTGGACAGTATGCGTATGGAGTTGTGCAAGGATGCGAGACGTGTCGAGGATTGCTTTGGAGACGAGTTTATCAAGAGGGTCGGTGCGGGCGGTGAGTAGGGAGGTGAGACTCGTGATGGTGGAGGAGTGCGGTATACCTGTGCGGCTCATGACGATGGGAAGGATGTCAACCACTGTGCCTGGCCAGTGGCTGCGGATGGCGTTTGCAAGGGGTGTGTATTTGGCACGTATGAGGCTAGCTGTGTGGGAGAGGTTGTTGTCTGTGCAGTACTTCCATTCCCCTATCTGAATCTTTTTGATGGATGCGTAACGTCGGCGACCATTTGAGTGACCCACGAATCGAGGTTCGAGGATGAGGATGAAGTCGGGTTTGTGTGCGGGGGGTCGTAGCGCGGAGGGGGGGGGGGGAATCTCAGGTGGGAGGACGGCGGGACACGAGGTTAGGGAATCGGGCGAGAGACCTTCGTCAGCAACAACAAGGCGGGTGGGCATGTGGTTGGGGTGAGGTGGGTGGCAGTCAAGTGGAGTGTGGGCAGGGGTGGGGGAAGCAAATGATTTGATGGGTTTGTTACCGAAGTCTGCAGTGATGGTTTCCCAACGTCCTCCGTTGTGGCGTTCCAGTAGGGAGAGAAGGAGTTGTAGCGCGCTGTTGTGTCGGTCCTGTCTTAGGCCAGACATGGTGGGGCAGTTACCGGCCATGTGGCCGTTGCTAGTGAATTGGCCACATAGGGGGCAACGCAGGGTGGGGTTATGAGTAAGAAGGCGAGTGTTGTGAACTCCCCAAATGAATTCTTGCTTGTGTGTGAATTGGATATTTGTGAGGGTTGAGTGTTTTTTGTGGAAAGAGAAATCGGCGCCGTCCTCCGCGGCGCGGGCGAGGAGGGCACCGTGTTTGGTAGATTGCGAGAGGGGCATGTGTGTGTTTGGTGTTGTAGGTGTGTGCGTCAGCTTTGAGGTTGGTGTATCTATAGGGTATGGGGTCCCCTAGGGTTTGTGGAATGAGGGTGTATGGCCAGGTCTAGTGGCCTATCGCGACGTCTGAACCTGTGGTGTATGTAGTGTCGGGTGGGTGACCGTCCGCTACTTGGTTGGCGAGGGTGTCTGCGAGGTCGTTACCTAAGGAGTGGTTGTGTGCTTTGATTTTGCCGAGGTGTGTACGGATGCCAGCGTCGCAGCGGGTTTTAAGGGTGTGTGTGATGGATAGGAGGATGTCGCGGTGGATGTTGTGTCTGTAAGCTGAAGGGCAGTTTAAGTATCCTTGTATGAGGCGAAGGGAGCACGCACTGTCTGTAAGGAGGTGGGTACGGCCAAGTTGGAGGCCTATGTCTATGCCAGCTAATTCAGCGCGATTTATTGTGTGCGAGGGAGGGGTAGAGGTCACCAGGATTTTGATTTTGGTGTCCGAGGCGGGGTGGGTAGCTGCTGCACCGAGGGGGGACGAGCTTCCTTTTTTCGAGCCATCTATGTAGACAAAGTCCTGCCAGTTCAAAGCACGAGTACCTCTGGTGGGGGGTATGTAAGATGCAGGCGTTCTGGGAGGGGGTATGTGATGGGGTGAGTTGGATTTGGGGGGAGGTGGTATATGCCTGCTGAGTGGGGTGAGTATGTGTCGAAGAGGTGGGGAGGAGGGGGGTGATGGTGGGGTTGGGGAGGTGGGTGTCGTAGATAGATTCGAGGGTGTTGTGAAGTGCCGTCATGGCTGTGGGTGGCGGGAGGGTGGAGAGTGCGAGGGGGTTGGCGACGAGGTATATGTCGACCATCCATCTCGTGCCGAATGGGGTGGGGGTGGGGTTGCCAGTGTGTTGGTCGGGGGGTAAGAAGGTGTTTGCGTCGTTGGGGAGGGTGTAAAGGTGGTGGGTGTATGGGGAGTGTATGTATTTGGAGTGGCGGTAGGGTGTGTGTTCCCATCGGGGGAGGATGAGGATGATTGCGCTGGGTGTGTGAGGGGTTGTGAGGTGTGCGCTGGTGATTGCGTGTTCCATGGCGCGGCGCATGCATTCGTGGTCGTATTCTGGGTTGGCGATGTTGGTACCTTGCCATGTGTGTGGGGCATTGCTGCCGCTGGATGAGAAGACTACGTCTTCGGGGTAGAGGGAATGGTAAGTGTTAGAGTGGAGGGATTTATTGAGGGGGTCGGAGTAGAGATCTGTCTGGATGCGGAATGTGTGACGGAGAGCTGTGAGGAGGTCTTCTCTGGTGGCCCATCTGTTACGGGTGGTGGTGGCGGGTGTGGGTGAGTGGATTTCTGAGTGGGAACCTAGGCGAGTGAGGAGGTGGTAGACCTCCTCTTCGAACGTATGCTGCGAGAGGTCGGGGCGAAAGAGTTGGTAGAGGTGGCGGACGCGGGGGCCGTTGAGGGTGGTGACCGCGCGGCCGTCGGGAGTGCAGAGTATGGTGGTGTCGTGGAGTGAAGGGTGTGCGTGGATGGCGAATTTACCGGTAGGGAGCATGTCGAGGTCGGGGTTGATGGGGTCGTGGTTGAATGTGATTAGGGGGTGTGACCACGGAGGGGGTCCGGGTTCCGGCAGAATGGGTGTTGTGGAGGGGACATAGCCGGAGTTAAATGCGGTGAGGGCGGTGGGGCCGGAGGGGGTCTCACTGATGGTGTCGTGTAGTTGTAGGCATGGGGCCCACTGGACCTCGTGGAGGTGGGTGAGGTCGTGTTGTTGGCCGCGAGCGCACCATTCGCACTGCCATGTGGCGGGTCCCTGAGCGGGGCGGCATTTAGAATGGACGGCAAAGTCCGGGCATGTGCAGCATGTGGAGGTGGGTTCTGTGTGCAATGGGTCGTGACAGATGGAGCAGGCGGTGGGGGAGGGGGTGGGGAGGCATACCGATGTGGGAGTGGAGGAGATGAGGCGGAAGCCGTCGTCGAGTTGTAACTGAATGTCCCATTCCGTGAGGTGTTCCGGGGCCCATTCAACCATGTATTGTGTTTGCCCGTATTCTGTGTCCTTGTGTTTGGAAATGATGCGCGTTACGTCGCAGGGGGGGTAGTGGTGGTCTGAGGGGGTGAGGTATTCTGTGTCTAAGTGTGTGGTGGGTGCGGTGGGGGTGGGGTGAGTGGTGCGGGAGGTGTAGATGCCGGATGAGAGGGTGGGGGGTGAGCGAGGGAGGTGTGGGGAGAGGAGGGGAATCCATGAGGGGTGTATAGTGGTGGGGGGGGATGCTTGTTTGGAAGTGAGACGTGTGAGGGGGAGGCGGTTGTGGATAGTATCGAGGGGTTCGGTGAGGATTGCGGCGAGGAGGCGGATGGGAACTGAGAGTGGGGTGGTGGACCCCGTGAGTGTGGTGATGTATTTGCATGATTTGAGGATGAAGGATGATGAGGTGGCTCTGAGGAGGACTTGTGGCCACGTGGTGATGTTATTCTTCCAGAGGGGGGTGAGGCGGGGGGGGAGGGAGGCGTGTGTTTTGCGGGGAGAGAAATCGCAGTAGGCTTGCTTATATGTGTGAGGGTCTGTGATGTGTGTGGCTTTGTCCCGGAGTGAGGCGAGGAGGGTGTTGTCTTGAGTGGTGAAGTGGGCGCGGATTGTGGAGGCGATAGGGTTGGTGAGGGAGAGTGGGGGGATGTTGTGGAATAGGGTGCCCGCATCGCGTTGAGCTCTTACTAAGCACTTGAGTGTGGGTGGGGTGTAGCAGGTTGACATGATGGATTCCGAGGGCCAGTGGGAGTACGTGGTGGATAAGGTGCGGATGTGTGCGCGGGCCATATGGCCTCTATAGCCTGAGGTGTTCATGATTTTATGTAGGTGGCAAACTGTAAGTTGCGCGGCGTGGGTTTTGAGGGAGGGGAGGCCGTATCCTAGGTCGGAGGTAGGGCGGTGGAGGGCGGTGCGGGGGAGGTTACGTACCGAGGAGACGGCGGAGCGGAGTGCGCGGCAGATTTGTCCTTCTAGAGTGTCGAGTTGGGAGTCAGTGAAGAGGCCGAGCTAGAGGGTGAAATGTTTTCCGATGAGGAGTTCACGGATGACCCTGATTCTGCGAGATTGTGTTAGTGGGGAGGTGGAAAGGGTGGTGATGAGGGATGCAGTGGTACGTTTTAGTTCGTGCCTGTGTTTGGTGAAGGTGAGGGAGGTGTTCAGTTCTACCCCTAGGACGCGGTATGTGTCCGTGGGGCCAATGGAGGGAATGGGGGCCGGGGTGGAGTTGAGGGTGATGAACTGAGTTTGCATGCGGGATGCGAGGAGGGTAGTGTTGGCCAGGGTGAGGGCGTTGCCTGTGCGCCAGAGGGCGCCGGTGATGCAGCATTTGCGGATGTTGACGGTCATGCCCGTGTAGGCGCTGAAGAGGGAGAGTTTCCTGAGCCGGATGGTCATGTTGGGGGTCGACGTTAGTGGCGGGGGGGCCTGGGCGGTAGCCCCGGCTTCCCACCGTGAGCCAGCGAAGGAAGGGTTCAAGGAAGAGGGTGAAGAAGAAAGGGGAGAGGGTGTCTCCTTGGAGGGTTCCGCGATTAATGTCGATAGAAGGGGTGGGGCCGTGTGGTGTAATATAATCTGTGGTAGAGACCCCGTAGAGGTGTTCGCATGTGTCGACAAAGGTGGGGGGCATACCGAGTTGACGCATGTGTTTGAACATGATGCGGTGGTCCGCGGCGTTGAAGGCGCCTTTGAAGTCCGCGTACATGACGTAGATGTCTTTTTTGTGGAGTTTCGCGTCCTCCATCGTCATAATGCGGGAGGAGAGGGCGTCGTGGATGCTGCGGTGTTGTCGGAATCCGTCCTGTTGGTCGTTGAGGATACCGTGGGTTTCGGCGTATTTCGAGCCTGCATCTTTGATTAGTGTTGTCCATAGTTTAAGGAGGTTATTCATGAGGGCGATAGGGCGGTAGTTGTCTAGGAGGGAGGGGTCGCCTTTTTTATGTAGCATGCATGTTGTGTTGTGGCACCAATCAGGAGGGGTGTAGGATTTGTGGGCGAGGAGGGAGCGGAGAGAGAAGAAGGCGGAGCGGGTCGCCGGTGGTAGGAATTTGATTATTTCATTGGGGATACCGTCGGGGCCGGGGGCTTTGCCGGTGCCTAGGGAGTTGAGGGTTTTATCGAAAGTGTCGCGGGTAATCATGTCGGCGAGGGTGAGAGAGGGGTCACCGCGGGGTTCGATGGTAAAGTTGTCGGGGTTGTCGGGGAGTTCCCACGGGGGGTGGGCAGTTCGTGCGGGGTGGCGCTGCCGAGTTCGGTGGCGAAGTGAGAGTGTACCGCGTCAATGACGTCGGAGGGAGAGGATGCGGTAGTTTTATCGGGTCTAGTAATGCGGTGGAGGGTGGAGGCGGCGCCGGCGGGGGGTTGGAGGCCGCTTTTAATTTTCAATCGTCGGTGGGAGAGTTTGGGGCAGGTGTCGTAGGCCGTATTGGCTCGAGTTTTTATTTTCTTTAGCTTATCTGTGGTGGTGGCGTGAAGGAGTTGGCGTATGCGTGCTTGGCACTGTTGTTTGATGGCGACGGGGGAGAGATATTCAGTTGTGTTTAAGAGGGCTTGGGCGAAGGGGGGGGGGCGTTGTTTTTGCTGCATTTGCGGAGTTTGAGTATGTGAGTGCGGGTTTTCTTTGTAAGCCAAGTAGGGTCAAGGGACACTTGGGGTGGGCGGGGTTTTTTGGCGGGGAGGAGGGGCCAAACTGTGGCTGCGTGGTCCATGTGTTGGGAGAGGAGTGTAGTGAATTGTGAGGCTAGGGTGTCGAGGGTGTCGGGGGAGGCCGAGGTGTGTGAGGTGTTGAGAATTTCTGCGTGGAGGGCGGCCGTTTGGTTGATGAGGTCGGGGGTGCTAGATTGGTACGCTTTTATGTGGTCGGGTGTGAGGGGAAGTCGAAAGTTGAGTTTACGCGTTGTGTGATGTGTGTGATGGTGGGTATGGGGAGGGGGGGGATGTGCCATGAGGGAGAAAGGGGCGGGAATGACCAGAGGAGACAAGGTGTCAGTCGTCACATCACACTTTTTTCTACGTGGACAACCGAACCGGAAACTCAGAGACAGACAGCTTGGACCATTTTCAGTGGAAGAGCAAATTGGAAAACACAGTTACAGATTGAAACTTCCAGCGACAGTACGCATACATATTGTGTTCCATGTGAACAATTTACGACCCTTCTCTACCGCTCCACTACGACCAGCTGTCCCGGTAACTGTACGTGAAGGAGACGACGAGGAGTTTGATGTCTCGCACATCTCTGCTGTGTGCATCAAGTCGCTGCCTGGACGACGAGGCAAATATCTGCTCTTCATGACACACTTCAATGATGACGACATTCCACCTGTCTGGCACCGGTTGAACGAAGTACACCGGACAACAACGTTATAAAATTTCTTGGAGACGCCCCAATGGCACTAGTTTGCCAAGACTCAGGCGTACATTGATTTCATGCACGCTTACCCAGCGCGCATTCCTGAGTCCCAGTAACTGCTTCAGTAAAGGAGCTAAGAGCCACGGAGGTCTGCCTCGCGGCGGCCTCATTGAACTGTCAAGAGGGGGAGGGTACGAGTGTGACGAGTACAGTCCAACAAAAGTACATTGCATGACATTGTACAGGTACTCGTTACTAATTCCAATTCGTGCTTTTCCATCGGACGGACGTACAAACGTGGGTACGTCGCTACTGCAATATTCATAGGGTGCTGATGCTACAGTACGACCAGTACCTCCAGGTACGTACAGATACGCACAGTTAATCTAACTAGCTAGCTAGAAGACGCACCTAAGCAAATTCTTTGCCAGCAAAACATGCCGCGTCGTGATTCTCAATGCTAGACGAGCCGTGTCTCTAGATAGATGACGACGGATAGACAGCCCTAACGCCTGACACGTAAGCGCAGCAAGCATGCGTAAGCTATCTGGGCAGAAAACTATTTAAGCCCAGTGCAGTAGAGGGAGGTGACAGAACCATTTAACAATTCCATTGTTCACTTACAACTTATACTGCTTAAGTACAGCAGTAAGAAATCTTTCACTAACATCTCCCGACAACATCATTTTGCCATCTTGCAACGACAGAACTAGACAGATTAGAACTGATTTGTGCTAGCGTTTAGCTTCAGAAGGCTAACCGCCACACATGTATTTGGCTCCGCCCGGCTCCGTCTCCTTGAGTGGGTCGAAGATATCAAAGTTGAATACATGAAAACAAATCGCCGGCTTCGTGCCTTGTCGTTGTTTGACGACCGCATGGCAATGTTTGGCTAAAATGCATGGCTCACTAGACAGAAGGGGAATTTGACTGGCATACTTCGCTCATGTGATGTCTCTCCCGCGGTGAACGAGCGTCATGGTATCCCTGCCCGGGTGACCAAGGCCATCTTGCCACAAAGTTGTGTTAGTATACGTAGGGCCAACGCCTTTATGAGCAACGAGGGATGTGAACTCACGCGGAAGTGTCTGGAGGTGTAGAAGATTGTAGAAGATGGCAAGGATGAAGCTCCCCCTTTGACCTCAACAAGTGACAAGAGGCTTTGTGGGGCATTCCTCCTCACGCCGAAGGTACTCTTCCATCAGAAAATCGAAATTGGCGACTGAAAGTATTGTACCGCGACAAAAGCTTAACTATACACACCTCATCTTACGCAAGTCGTACACCCCCTTGCCAACGCACTCCACTCTCATTGGCATGAAACCCGAGTAGGAATCATCCCTATCGTCATGAGTCGCACGGGCATCCCACACGACATCACCCTATCCATAATCAACTATCGCATCGACCCCCACACTAGCTCCCATGGCAACCCGACTCCTCCCCCCCCATTTGAGATACTGCGCGCCTTCTCTCCCGTCTACACAGTCCAATGGCTCCACTACTACCACTTACTCCTCATCTATTGCATCAAATCTCTCACTACTTGCAAACAACGTCGCCGCAATCGTCACTCCTCCTCACCTATAAAGCCCACCACCCAGGAATTCACATCTTCCCAGGGGGGAGCAAAGCCCCTAAAAACACCTTCGCAGAGGATGAACAAGGAGACCCCCGGCCTCAATTTTGTAGAATAAGTTTCCAAGCAGAATGCACAACTGATATTTCTTGATTGTTTTTTCTATTTTCATTAAGCAAACCAAGGCTTGCTATACCGAGGTTGGACCAGTCTTGTGATGAGTGGATGGAGTGCCGTGAATCATTTACTCGATGAACATTGAAAAGGCTTCTGATTTACATGCTACTACACTGAAAAATGTACAACTCCCCCAATCACTCCCTCCCTCTCTCACTCACCCACTGTGGCTTGCCAAACCACATCAGCGTACGTACTCCAACTTCTCATACCTTCCCAACTGCAGGGGTGTTCTCACTCGCCATGACAGTGTGACGCCATCAGCCCACCCGCTTGTAAATATCGTTGTCGTCCCTTTCACGACTTGGCCGACTTCCCATTCGATGAAAAGCTGCTGAAAAAGCCCTTTTTCCGGTGCGACGCCTCCCGCAGACTGTCGCCAAAGCTCCGGATGAGCAGCACGGCTGCGTCGCGCTCATGCTGTGACTTGAACATCAGCTCCCACGTGACTGGCTGCGACGTGGCGGGGCGGGTGATCGCGACGGTGGCCTTCCCGGGCTGCAACGGGATGCACACGCTGACACTGCCTGGTAAGTATTTCTCCTTTGCCAGCACCCGCCCTGACTTGCTCTTCAAGTAGCATGCCTTGGTGTCGAGGTGGAGGGTGATGGTGTCAGAGGCAGCGCCCCCACGCTTAACCTGCAACCGCCCCCCCAAAATGGCCCCATTAATATTTTATTATCTCGCAACAAAAAATTACGCACGGAAGGCACACAATCGCAGTCACAATAGTCTCTTATCGCCCCTAAAATCCTCGGGGCTGGAATCGAGCCAAGATACGGAGAGGCAGAAGGAGAAAGAAAGGGAAAGGGAAAGAGAGAGAATGTGTTAATGAGAGAGTATGTGTTTGTGCCTGATTGTGTGGGTGTGCGAGTGAGTGTGGGGTGAGCGAGTGTGTGTGTGTGTGTGTGTGTGTGTGTGTGTGTGTGTGTGTGTGTGTGTGTGTGTGTGTGTGTGTGTGCTTCCTTTTTACCGGGGGGAGGGGGGGGACCTGAAAATTGGCGGTGCCCAAGTTTTTGTAGGTGGTTATCTCCGAGTCAAGGTCGGGCGGCAGCTCCACCGGTTTGCTTTCCGTCAGACACGCATACGTGGTGAGCCCCTGCCAACGCGCATCAGCCGCAAGGCATTATTAGTGCGCCCTTCATTGCTCTTCCTTTCTCTTCTCGAGGATTGAAAAATGCCCAATCAATGCCGCAATCGACCCAAAACACACTATTTTGTGACATCCACTTCACTAAATACGCTCTATCCATAATAATTACAAGGTTAACCAAATTAGCCCACTCAACCCCATTCACTTGTCCACTCTCATGCTTGATCGCATGAGCAATGTCAACGCCCCACCGCCCCCCCATTTAAAAAGGCATACAGATCACAGCATACATACATATAGCCGTTATCCTCTTCCAATATCTTTTTTTTTTTTGCGCCCTCGGGATATGGGACTGGGAGATTACCCGCACCGGCACCCTCTTCAGGCGGCGTTTTGCAAGCAGGACTGAGAACGGAAGTTGAAAACAAACCACACTCATAATAATGGCACTGCTTTAAGTCATAAGCCTTGGCAAAATCACGTAATGAGCTCAGGCGCCCAATCCACCAGAATAAAATACTAAGCTAACTATATCGGCTGAAGCCAGTCAGCAGTATCAATCAGAAAATGCACATTGTGCACAAGTAAAACACGAGCTAATTTCCCATTTTCTTAAAATACTCATACATTTCACACACATGCCTACCCTCCTCAACCCCATCTTCAACCCAATTCCAAGACGAAAAAATTAGGAAAAAAATAAAAACTTGTCTCCCAAAGCAAACATCACACCCCAACTTCTAACTCAAACATAGTACGCACTCTGTCTCATGTCTCATTTGCCCCTACCCACCACAAACCCTCGTCACAGGCAATTACAACGCACTCCATAACACCAGCCCACGTTGGCATACACTCGCCTACTCTTCCCCACCTGCATTGAGGTACACCACACTTTTGCAGCCCACCCCCTCATCATCTACCCGCTCCCCTCCCTGATCCCCCGTTTCCCCTCACCTTCAGCATAGTAACACAAGCTAATGGGTAGCTCAGCCCGAACAGCACTTCCAAAAGGACTGTATTCCTGCACTTTTCTACAAACTCACTTGTATGTTTCCTATAATTCTCAACTTCATGCCCACTTTGTGCTGGGCAGTTTCAGAGCAATCCCTAAAATTACACTAATAAGACCCTCAACCAGTGCAAATACCTTTACTACACGCACAAGGGGGGGGGGGGGGAGCTGGGGAAAAAAAGGAGGGAGGAAGAGGGAAGGAGGGCTGCGCTACCTTGAGGCCGTAAGCGTCCTGCGGGATGCAGCAGACGCGGATGATGGCGTGGAGGTCGTCGGGCGTGATCTGGTAGCTGGCGCCGGTTGCTCCCGGGATGCTCTGCACCTCCAGGCTTCCCTGTCTAGCGGCGGAGGTGGAGGTGGAGGCGGGGTGAGTGGGGCCCTCCGCGGCGCTGCTGCCCCTGCCCAGAGTGCTGATGCGCTGCCACTGAAACACGGGCTCGATGGTGTAGCCACGGGCGGAGATGGTGGAGCCCACCAGGGGGGCGCCCTCCAGGTGGAGGCTGTTGATGGTTGGCAGCAGCGCGGAGCCGTAGTCGGTGCTGTGACGGGTGGAGTGACGGCTGCTCGCGGGGCTCACCTGAGATGGCATGACACAATACCACAAACAACACCAAACATTAACAACACCACATATCAACAGCACACCATGACAACACATAAAACAGCGCAACAAACCACAGCATGAAACAACACATCAAACATTCATGACATACCACCACACTTAATACCAAAATACACAACAGCACAAGACAACACAGCATACCACAACACGCAAAAACACAGCACACCACAACGCATCAAACATTAACAACACACCACCAAACACCATAACACAACATAACAGCACAACAGAGTGTCGGTCCGTGCAAGACAATAAAATGTGGGTAACGCGAGAAAGTTCGTTACATGGGGTGTGGTTCAGATGGGCGCGTGGACGTGCGCACCTGCGGCTCCGACTGCCTGTTGATGCGCGATCCAGCGGGATGCGCCGTCATCCCAAAGTTGTCCGACTTGGCCTTCGTCATGGCGCCGGGGGAGGCGGACTCCTCCAGCGTCATCGCGCTGACGGTGCGCCCCACGCTCGTGGTGCGCTGCGAGCCGCAGTCAGTGAAAGACTGCGCAGAGGGCAATTCAGAAATCTGTAAAAAAATTGAAATTAGGATTTCCCATAATTAGGGCTTTATTTGCGTGCCCCAAAAAGACAAAAACAGTCTTTTTTATTTCTCCATTCTTATCCCATTTCAATTTCTGTGCGTCAGCTTCCACATCAGATATAATATATAGTGTGCATGTCTTTAATTACTGCATTTTTGTAATTATTTTCTTGATATTCTGCATATTTTCAAATAATCTAATCTAATCAACCAATTTCTTTTTCCCGTAAATTTGTTGTCGTTTCACCTCCATTTCTTTATTTTATCTATCTATTCGGGGGAGTCAGGAGTCACCTGCCCAGACGACCCACTCGCGTCGCGCTGCTGCAGCTCCGCAAGCCGGTCGTGCTCCAGCGGCGGGCCGTTGCGGAAATCGGCGGCCGAGTAGTTTCCCGTTGGGTGCGCCATCCTCCCGCGCCCGCCTACACTCGCGGACTGCACCCTCCGCCACGCGCCATCCAAAGAGTCCTGCGTCACAACAGCAGCCCCGTCCATGTTGAGTGAGGCTACACGCTATCGCTATTGCTAACTGCATCCACCGGCAAAGAATGATCGGGTAATAGGCCAGCCGCTGTGTATACGCATGTGTTTTAATTTTTCTGTGCTTTGAAAATGATTTCTTCTTTGCTTCTTTAAAAATGACTTCTTTGCTTTAAGAGATGACTGTTGATGGTGAAATCAGAAAAGATTGAGGCGCCACACAGAGCATCAGAGAGCAAAGTGACCCAAAAATGGCGACAGACAAAAACGGGCTGTCGATGGGTTCTAGATCCAACAGATTAAAGGGGAAGGGGGGGGGGTTGATGATGGTGACAGTAAAGACAGAGGGTTAAGCAGTCAGTTGGCTCGCTACTAATCATTGCATCGAGTCAATAAAAGCGGGAGTTCAGGTGACGCTGTGTGTGTGTGTGTGTGTGTGTGTGTGTGTGTGTGTGTGTGTGTGTGTGTATTTGAGAGATAGAGAGAGGAGAAAGAGGATGTGTGTTTGAGTTAAGGAGATTGTGATGATGGGAGGAAAGAGACTAGTAGGCCATCAGTACCTACGCCAAGCGTCACATGTAGATTCAGGATATGTAACAACGATAGGAGGGGTGGTGTTAAAAATATATACTGTCGTTTCACCATGTGGCCCTGACGTAAAATGTCTGCAGGTGCTCTTAAATATTTAAATGATTACGGAAGGGGAGGAGGGTGATAACGGCGAAGAGAGAGACGCTCTCCCATGGAATGCTGGCAACTAGCTTGCTCATACACGTCGCACATGAGTGAAGCAGGATCACCCGAGACGGAAAGTGCACTCACCGGTGAGAGGTCACCGCTGCGATTGCTGGCAATGTCCGCCGAGAGTAGGTCGAGGTCGCCGGCGGAGAGTTGGCCTCGGCCCTGCGGGTGCAAGACGGGCGTGCGAGGGGATGGGGTGTGGTTGGTGGTGGTGGCGGTCGGTGCGGGTGAAGGGGTAGCGGAGGAAGGGGTGGCCTTCTTCCTCGACTTCGGGGGCACCGCTCGCTGCGACACGGCGGTGGTGGAGGCACCCTTCGGACTCCACATCAGTGGCTGATCTCGCGTGTCTTTACCCGGCGAAACCTCCGAGGGCGGGATGCTTTGAGCCTTGCGCGGCCCCGCGTAAGCCGAGGTGTGCTGTTGCCCCATGGAGCCGTCGCCAGAGTTGACATCGACCCCCATCACGCCTCGCTCCTGCGTATGCTGCGGCGACGACCTCGACGGCCGCGGACTGATGAGGCTGAGCTCCGTGGAACGGTAGTCGTTCGGCAGCAGTAGAGCGGACGGATACAGCATCTTCAGCGCGATCCCGATACGCTCCTGCTCCTCGGGCGACACAGCCTCCAGGAGCTGACCGCGTCGCGATGCTCCGAGCTTGAAGCACGCGGAGGAGCGCTCGACGACCATGACCACGTGCGGTCGAGCGGACTTTCCGACCTCGGGGTCAGGGAGGGGGGTGCACAGGATGCGCGCGCCGAGCGCGCCGTCCCCGCGTACGCACTCCTCCTCCATATCCCGACCCACCACGTGCACCGAAAACTCGCGCTGCGACAGCACCAGCACCGCGCGCATGTCACCCCCGCTCTCGTTATCTTTTAGGCCGACCAAGAATCGAAAGGAGCCGTCGCGCCGGCGAGACTGCTTCACGTCGACGTCGCTCAGTTCGTTCAGCACGATAGGCCGACTGTACGCGCTGCAGAGGGCGCCGTGGGAGCCGTCGTCGGCGACGGGGGTCGCGTCGCACCGAAATTTAGCGCCGATGTCCGCCAACGTGGTGCGCAGCTCAGGACGCCTCGCGCTCCGCACCGGCTGCAGCATGCACAACAGACCACCGTCAGCCCACAACCAAGTGAACAACCCGTAACAAGGCAATGAGTGTTCATATGTATACACACCTTTATATCAAGGGTGCATTCAAGGAAAAATCTCGATATTATAGATGTAACGGTAAAACAGCATAACAAAGGAATTAATGCCAGCAAACAGCGGACAACAACAAAAAATCAATGTGGAGAGGTACGTTTCCATATACCTTGACATGCAAACACAAACACAAACACAAATACAAATCATGCATGTCAAGTTTCGGCTCTATCGTGGATTGTATTTAACGAGGGCACTTCCAACGACCCAAAACTCTCCACACGCATGATCTGTTTGCTCCGAAAACTATATTCCGCTACATTTTACATCGACGGACGCACAATTTGCATTGGGCAGAGGGCTTAAAAGCAAAACCGAAAACACGACTTCAAGTGCATCGTCAGCCCAAATCATACATCATAAAAAGGAACACAAGCGGGTGCTTGCAAACGCGCGAGCCCAGAACACACACACGCACACACGCATAAACATCAACGTATTTCGAAACACACACACACACACACACACACACACACACACACATACCACCACCGCCACCACCAACACCCGCCCCACATACCCACCAACTCTCTCTCTCTCTCTCTCTCTCTCTCTCTCTCTCTCTCTCTCTCTCTCTCTCTCTCTCTCTCTCTCTCTCTCTCTCTCTCTCTCTCTCTCTCTCTCTCTCTCTCTCTCTCTCTCTCTCACACACACACACACACACACACATACACACCACCACCACCGCCACCACCAACACCCGCCCCACATACCCACCAACTCTCTCTCCCCCCCCCACCCCCCCCCACACACACACATCACCACCACCACCACCAACACCCACCCCATATACCCACTAATTCTCTCTCACACACACACACACACTCACGCGTATTCAACAAAAGGCACACTGAGATATTCAATTATTCAGACGACACACACTAAAACACTCGCGTATATAAATTGACGCATCGAAAAGAGCCCCACACACACACACAGATGCACCAGTTCACACAGAAGCATACTGTAAATACTCGAACGCAAATAAATAAACAACAGCAACAAGCAAAAACGACACAATTACAAATTGAGGAAAACAGGACTTGCACTTTTGGAATTCCTGTGTGATGCACCCACTGCGGCTCACCTGCCACTCGTTGGCGCCCTGCGGCAGCACGCTCCACTGAAAGAGGCAGCGCTTGCCGCCGCGCTGTACCCCCTTGGCAGTCAGGCTGACGCCGTTCATGGCGGCTCCGCTGATGATGAGCTTGGTGAGGCTGGTCTTGGCGGGGCCGTCGCTGGTGGGGTTGGCGCTGATGGATCGGCGGTGACGCGGGAGAGAGGCGGGGGTGAAGGGGGGCGGGGTGCTGCGGTACTGATCAGCTACCCCCCTCTTCCAACAAACTGCACCCATGTCACACGGCAACGCCCGTCTCAACAACAATACAAAAAATAAAGACGTCCAAATTACAGAGGGACATTTTCAAAATTTCCTATATCCATTTTCGCGGAATGCTGCTGCAATAATGCGGGCGGCCCACCTCGCAATGCTCTCCGGCGAGCTGAAGGTGTGTTCGAGGTGCCCTCGGACGGTTTCAATCTCAGAGACGGCCGCCAGCGACCGAGTGGACTCGAAGCTGCTGGCATGGAGGAGCGGAGCGGTTCCGGAGGGGGGCGACACCAAGCCCCCCATGCCGCCCATTGCCTGCGTAGCTTCCTCCAGGCTTCCCCAAGAGCCGGCAGAGTTGCTCCGCCTGTGGACACTCGCCCGGCGCTGCAGCATGCTGGAGCCCAACATCGGTCCCGCTACGTCCTCCATCTCTGATGCAACTACCGCGTCAGAGAGGCTGTTCCTCGGCGAGCAGAACGACTGAGAGATGAGACAAAGAAAGGGTGGCGAGAAAAGGGCAAGGAACTGTGAGGTCGGGTTCTTGGCAATATGAAAAAAATGCTCAAAATTATGTGACGGAGAGGGGGGCAGACAGACGCCGGATGGGGAAATCATGCAACAGCTGCGATATTTATGCATCCATGTGCGTGTATGCGTGCTTTCTTGTGTGTGTGTGTGTGTGTGTGTGTGTGTGTGTGTGTGTGTGGGTGGGTGGGTGGGTGTGTGTGTGGTTGTTCGGGGAGAGTGTGAGAGTGCGTAGGGGAAGGGGGGGTGTTTGTGTGTGTCCTTGGCGCGAAAGGGAGATTTTGCTGCCTCTCCGAGTCGAATCCCGTTTTCCCAATGCCACTCTCGTTCGTTATCGACTCGTTACCCCAATCTAATCTATTACTTTGCGACATACTCTGGTTTCATATCTCTCACTCACCCGCACAAAAAACTCACCAAATAGATACAATGTGAGTGCGTGCGTGCGTATCTCTGCGTGTGTATGCCTATGTGTGTGTGTGTGTGTGTGTGTGTGTGTGTGTGTGTGTGTGTGTGTGTGCTTGTCAGTATCTATGACGGCTTGTTTCAGTGTGTGCGAGGGTGTATTTGTGTCTACGCGTACGTGAGAGTGTGTGTTATTCGTTATATAAATAAGTGCAAGTTTGTCTGGGAGGGTACGTGTGTTTGGGTGTGATTATGTTACAAGCCATATAAAACATATGTGTATGCGTGTGTGCGAGTGTGTGCGGGTGTGTTTATCTGTGTGTGTGTGTGTGTGTGTGTGTGTGCTTGTCAGTATCTATGACGGCTTGTTTCTGTGTGTGCGAGCGTGTGTTTGTGTCTATGTGTACGTGAGAGTGTGTGTTATTCGTTATATAAATAAGTGCAAGTTTGTCTGGGAGGGCACGTGTGTTTGGGTGTGATTATGTTACAAGCCATATAAAATATGTGTGAGTGTGTGGGGGGGGGGGGGAGGGGGGGGGTGGGTGGGTGTGCTTATCTGTGTGCTTATCTGTGTGTGTGTGTGTGTGTGTGTGTGTGTGTGTGTGTGTGTGTGTGTGTGTGTGTGTGTGTGTGTGTGTGTGTGTATTTTATTCGTAATACCAGGTAAGTGCGTGTGTGGATGGGGTAGAGTACGCGTAGACGTGTGTGTCTTTGTGTGTGTGCTTGTGTCAATTGTCATACCAACAATGCGTGTGTGTGTGTGTGTGTGGGGGGGGGGGGGGGGGGGGGTGTCTGTGTGTGTGTGCGTGTGTTTTGCGAGGAGAAGCGGCACAACAAGTGATTACGTGTGTAATGCTGGGGATGGATAAAGAGCTCACCTTATCATCCACTCGAATGCTGTGTGCCTGAGGGCCACCCTGCTGCGGCGGCGAGCGCGAGGCCGAGCTGCTCCCGCTGCCTTCGAGAGACGACTGCGGAAGGCGCTTCGCAGTAGAGGCTGCCCAGTGCATCGCCCGGCTGAGCTCCTGGACAGCAGACACCGACGCCAGCCCACCCTGGCCCTCCCCCTCCCCCTCCCCATGATGCGGACCCGAGTTGAGGTCATAGGCAACGGCACCGCTGGCCGTCCCGAGCGCTGCGCAGCAGGCCTCCACCTGTCGTTGCAACTCCCGCAGTGCCGAGCTCATCCCGAGCTCCGCCTCCCTCATATGCGCGGCCTCAAGCTTCTCCCGAAACAGCTCGCGCTGCAGCAGCTCCGCTTTATCTCGCCAGAACGCCGCTTCCGTGCGCGCGCGCATGAGCTCGGCGCCGTTGTTGTTAGCGGTACTGCGCTGCGACGGATACGCCGAGTCGCTGCCATTGCCGTTCGGAAGCAGCGCGGCGTGTCGTTCGCTGGGGGTGGGGTCCTGTGGGAGGGGGTAAAGGTCGGGTGAGTGTGAGGAAAAACGTAGCAACCAAAGTACGCAAGTGACGGGGCCCCCACGGTTCGAGGCACGACTGAAGTGAGGGAGCGAGTGAGTGAGGTGAGCGGAATACGGGAAATACAGTAAAAGTATAACGTCGCATCGGGCGGCCGCGCCCGCGATTGTTTCGCGAATTGGACGCTCCGCTGCTGATGGGCCCGCGTATCGACCACGTGACTCCAGATAGCCAGACGAATCACGAGAAACGGATAAAGACGCCATATTGTCGATTTGATGCGATTCAAAAGGGGGTGGGGAGGTTGAGGAAGGGGGAGCGTGCGCTTGGTGCTTTACCTTGTAGGCGTCACTCCAGACGGAGAGGTTGCTCGCCAGCTGTGACACCTGTGTCGCCAGCGAGGCGTGCGCCATCTGCGGAGCAGCGCAAAAAATTAAAGCCGCCAGCGTCACAAACCGAAACTCATATGCAAAAAAAAATAGTGTGCTAGCGGGCAAGATTGCTGCCCTCGGGCTGAGTGTGCTGAGACGGGCGATCCGTTATTTAGCCGAGACGCAGGAGCGAGGAACGGTACGAAACCGCGGCAGCCCGCAAGCACAGCAAGACGAGAAGAAAGGGCGGCCAATACCTCCACGCCGCCTCGCGCAAGGCTCACAGTAAAGGATCCACAGCGGGGTGCTTGTCACGATCGTCTGGCAGCCTAGCTATCGTTGAGGTTGCGGGGTTTGAAGTCAGCCGATGCCTGGTTGATAGCAGTGCGCGGGCGGCCAGGCGGTGAGAGAGAAGTAGAAAACGTAGCTGGCGGCTCGAAATGTGTTGCATGGTATACTCTCTAAGCATCATTTCTTACAAGAAAAAACAGTGGAGGCCACCAAGCAAAAAAAAACAGAAGACTCTCTACGATTACTCTCTAAGGCTGATGTCAGATATTACTTGAGTTGAGTCTGCCTGTACCCGGAACTCAATTGTACGGGAGCCGCTGAAATGAAGTCAAGTGTACCGCGCTATTTCGTTGTCGGATAATGGGTTGACTTTGGTCCCTTTTTTCATTTTTTTTTGAAATCGTGGCCCTCCCAAACAACTCCACTGCGCACACGCACCTGTATCACTCGCTGCTACCCATCCCCGCTCACGCTCGTCTACCATACTCGCTACGGCGTCGTTTTCGCTGATATTCCTAAGAAGTGCTTCTAATACCATCATTTTTCTGTAGACGGGATAGCGGGATTGTCGGAGAGCTCTCGGGGTGGTCGGATTCTCGGGGTGGTCGGAGAGCGCGCGACGTGGGATGCTCTACGGTTTAACTCGTTAACCGTCCGTGACCTCGGCCGCGACTTCCGGACAGCAAATTCTCCGTAAGTTGTGAAGGTGTGTCCGCCTTGTGACCTCTTCACTAGTTCACTGAATGACGGCGCCGGATGTAAGAGGTAGGAAGCAACTGGCAGTCTGTGGGACAACGTATTGCGCATTTCTATGTTTTTAGACTTTGATAGCTACGACAAGTCATGCATGCTTTACGGTTGGAATTTTCATACATGGCTTGAGGTGGAGCGACTACAAACAGTTTCGATACTAAGGCGCGGACGTGGCGTCCATGTTTGTGCTCCAATAATATGCCAACGATATTGATGCAATTTATGGGTGCATCGGCGAAATGGAAGGCGGGGGGGTGCGTGGACTGTGGCCGAGCAACATAAGGAGAGTGCGGGAGGGGGCACCTTGTGCCTCGCTCAACATGATGCCCCTAGATAGGATTATCAACAATATTAAAATGTAACAATGGAACACATGTAACTTGTTTTTTCGCTTTCATATGTCACTAGCCTTGCATGTATCATGCACATTTCTGACGTTGATATTGTGTGGTAGCTAATATTGCTTGCATGTTTTTTGCTGTAGATGCTAATGCTATTGCCATTAGCTGTTGTTGTTACCATAGCATGCACGCAAATAAAATACATAGCTTTTGTTCCAGAGATTATTAGATATGCTCTTTCTCATTCTCTCCATCTTTCTCTCTTCTCCCGCTTGGTGTGTGTGTGTGTGTGTGTGTGTGTGTGTGTGTGTGTGTGTGATGTCACTGGTTGCTACTGTCAGTCAATGGTGATATATAGTTGTGGTTAACGTGTGGCTGTGCGCGTGTGTGTGGGTGTGTTTGCTCGCGCGCGCGCGCGCGTGTGTGCTGTGTGTGTGTGTGTGTGTGTGTGTGTGCTGTGTGTGTCTGTGTCTGTGTGCGTGCTGTGTTTGTGTGTGTGCGTGTGTGTGTGCGTGTGTGTGTGTGCTGTGTGTGTGTTGGTGTGTGTGTGTGTGTGTGTGTGTGTGTGTGTGTGTGTGTGTGATGTCACTGGTTGCTACTGTCAGTCAATGGTGATATATAGTTGTGGTTAACGTGTGGCTGTGCGCGTGTGTGTGTATGTGCTGTGTGTGTGTGTGTGTGTGTGTGTGTGTGTGTGTGTGTGCGTGTGTGTGTGAGTGTGTGCTGTGTGTGTGTGTGTCTGTGTGTGTGTGTGTCTGTGTGTGTGCGTGTTTCTGAGGTTGCTAGTCCTCATGCTTTTGCTGTTGCTGCTTTAATTGCTGCTAGAAAATCGATGCCGTTGTTGCTGCTGCCATTGTTGATGTTGTGGCGCCTGGTGGTAGTGGGAATAATGTGTGTGTGTGTGTGTGTGTGTGTGTGTGATATCACCGGTTGCTGATGTTAGATGATGGTGATGTATAGTTGTTGTCAACGTGTGTGTGTGTGTGTGTGTGTGTTGTGTATGTGTGTGTGTGTTGGTGTGTGTGTGTGTGTGTGTGTGTGTGTGTGTGTGTGTGTGATGTCACTGGTTGCTAATGTCAGTCAATGGTGATATATAGTCGTGGTTAACGTGTGTCTATGCGCGTGTGTGTGGGTGTGTGTGTGCTCGCGCGCGCGCGCGCGCGTGTGTGTGTGTGTGTGTGTGTGTGTGTTGTGTGTGTGTGTGTGTGTGTGTGTGTGTGTGTGTGTGTGTGTGTGCTGTATGTGTGCGTGTTTCTGAGGTTGCTAGTCCTCATGCTTTTGCTGTTACTGCTTTAACTGCTGCTACACAATTGATGCCGCTGTTGTTGCTGCCGTTGTTGATGTGGTGGCGCCTGGTGGTAGTGGGTACTTGCGGTACCTGCCTCGTGGTACTTGCTTCCTGACTGTGCACATGGATGTTGTCATCAACTTTCGAGATAGTGGTCGGCTTCAAATTCCGAGAAGTGAGAATGGTTACAACTGATGCAACGTGTGGCAACTATGCCAGCCTTTTTCCGGCCCGGCGTACGGCTCCGACATCGGTTGCATGTCTTTCGGATACAAGGCAAACATTAAGCTATGCAACTTCGAGCTTCTATAATGGTCTGAAAATGCAGTTCGGGAGCTTTTGTTAGGTTTCTTAAGCTGCGGGGTGTGAGTGTGTGTGCGGGGGGGGGGGGGGGGGTAGCGGATTTAGTTGCGCTAGGTATGTAAGACAAAACTCGGCAAAATAGCGCATCCGGATCCGCGCCCCCGCGCCTTCGCACTGCGCCCCTCCGCTTACGACCGACGCTCCCGCAGCCACAATAAGCTCCCGCGCTCCCGTGCTCTCACTTTTTCACTGCTTTTTAGACTTAAACGCCTTCCATATTAATGTTTGGTATGATACGTCGTCCAATGATACGTCGTCCACCTTCGCAAGATACTCCTCGACCGCCCCAGCTTGGCGATCGAGTGTTTGCGACTCCACCTGCCGCTCCGTTGCAGCTAAGCAAGCGTCGAGCACTGCCAGTCACTCCCCGACCTTTCACTGCGAGACAGTGTTTTTCCCCGCCTGGTTGATTATCGGAGGCTTGGAGGCCTTGGCGGGCGGAAGCTCCTTGCCGGCCTTCGTCTTGACGGCAGACTGTTGGACGCCGCTTGTGTCGCCGACTTGGGGGACATCTCCGCCAGCGTCTTCGTCCTCACCCTCATCCAACGCTCTACCGGACACGTCAACGTCGTAGTTGAAAAGGAGTTGGGTTCGAGGGCCTACGCCCGAGGAGGGCGTTTAGCCCGGGGAGGCCGCTAGTGGAGGCCCGGCGGGAGTGGCGGGCGGCGCCTTATCTTTAGTCCCGCCACCGCCAACATCAGCACGCACGACTGCGGCTCCTCCTGGTTTAATGCCGGGGCTAGGGTCCGCAGCCCTTCCCTCCATAGCGCGTGAGATGTGGCAGCCATGAGAGATGGCCCGCCGTGGTGTTTATTTGGCGGGGCCAACGGCGAGGGCGATGGCGTGCACGAAATGTGCCCGCATTTTTCTTGGCACGGATTCCGGGGCCGAACTCATGTTTGCGGAGGCCACTTGAGTTCGGGCCTCAAACTCAAGTGCCGACCTCGAAAAACCGGCCACATGAGTTCAAAACGTCATTCTGAAATCAACTCAAGCTATTTACGACATCCGATTAGCGCACTTTACTTGAGTTCGGTACAGTTTTATCGCGGAATAACTCAAGTCAAGTAATATCTGACATCAGCCTAAGAGTCAGTATGGTACTCTCGAAGAGTCGGTCTGGTACCCGCCTGGTAGTATCTAAATCCGTAGTACACCCGCAATCGGCAACGTGAGCGCCCCCTCATTCGGCGCGCGCGCCAAGTAGACATTTTCCACCCCGCCCGGCCGGGCAGTACTGTACGGGTAGTACCATACTGCGCTGCTGTTTTCATATCTGTATCGTCAAAATGTGAATATAGTCGCGTAGTGTGGTCTTTAAGAAATTAATTGAAGGAAAAACGGTGGAATCCACCAGTAAAATTGTTTACAAGAAGAACAAGATGAGCCAGCTGTAATCCACCAGTAAAGAAGTGAAAAGAAAATAAATAAAGAGGCACGGAAGCCCAACGAATGCACGGCCTGAGCTCTCAATCATTAAATATTCTTATACATGAGAAAGCAGCGGAGACCCCCAAGTCTTGTTCGTCCCAGCAGTTGCCGTACATATGCTGCAGTTGTCGCTAGTAGACGGTCCAGCTGTGTTGGATGTTTTGTCATGCTCATGATTAATAGTGATCCTCAATCCTAAGAGAGAATTCATGCAGTGAAACCCACCAACCACAAGCAGGGTTTCCCCTCTTTTCTGCTGTTTGCTTGGTGGCTTATGCTGCTTTTTCTTGTAAGAATTCGACAAAACCAAACGCAAGGAGGGGGCGAAGAAGCTGAATGTTTGAACTTTGAAGTATGACTTGTTGCCCAAGGCAAGGGGGCTATAGCGATGAAAAAAGCTATAACCAAATATTTGTTATTTCTGCATATCACTTAAGACATACTGTTCTTGAATCTTATTATGGTAATATATCACGCGCTAATTTCAAATGCCTGATGCGGCATTTTTTTTTCACTGTATGTCCTTAAGGATTATTACATTCTAGGTTGTCATTTAATGCTGAGTAACACAACTCTAGCGGAATAGAACTAGAGTCAAAAGGCCCGGACAAAAAATACGTGTCTCAAAGTCTTACAAAATTCATGAAGAAAATCCATCGTCGATATTCCGCATGAATGACGCTTGTAAAAAAAATGGTCATATTGTTTATGTAGATAGCAGAGGTTTTAGTTAAATGGCCTTTCCTGTAATAGGTGAAGAGGAATTTGTAATTACAGGGCTATACAGGGAATTACGCAATAACATGCGCTACCTCCGACGGTACCTCCCCTAACAGTTCAGGCGCGCACACGCGCACGGAAAGTAAAATGTCCGCACATTCTATGATGCACCAGCTGTGATTGTTTGCTCAACTATTGCCTTTTGCGAGAGCTATCGCTCGCGCAAACGGCATCGTGGCTCTCGCTAGCCACGCAAGGTGTTGATCACCGAGTATCATGTATAAAGCAAGAAAACACACTCTAAATGAGTTGAGATGAGAGACCGCCCAGTGTTGCCCCATGACCTTTGCCCCGTTGCGCATGGTGACGCGATGGAGCAGCAACCAGACCAGCCGCAGTTGATGACAAATATTGTACACTAATTAATTGTCCAAGTCAAAACTCTCTCCCTCGTTGCAGCGCCAAAAACAAAGACTAAATCACCAAACCCCACAGCCGACTTCGAAGGAGTTGCGTGTGGACGACATGAGCGCGACGCTCGACCAAGTGACAACAACAATAACCCTCTTGAGTACATCGACCCCAAACAGTGGACAAACTACGCTTGACGAACGTTCGCGGAGTGCCCCCCACTGGCACAACAACCCCGTGCATGCGGAACCCTCGACACGACGAGGCTGATGAATTTCTAACATGCACCGCTAGAATTTCTTCGCGCGACGAGTATCGACACTTGCTTTGCTATGGGGGTTCTACGTCCGCCGCTAACGAGGCACTCGAAATTGCTATGGAAACGATTCGCTCGGTCACCTCCACCCCGGTCGAAAAGGCATGCGCCTATTCCCTCGTCGACGCAGCGACTCGTACACATCAAGCATTGCCCGCGGCGGGGGAAGCGCGACTCACTTGCATTCTACGCTTCAAGGCCAAGAAGATCCTCACGGGAGAAGCACGAGTCTCCGAGCGACTCGTATACTCGCGCTGCTTCGAATCCATCTCTTCGGAACGCGGAAGCAACGTCGTCGACGGACTCATGCCAACCTTGGAAGAGAAACGACTCGAAGTTAGCATCACCGCCATTGCAATAGCGCAAGTAGTTGCACACTTCAATGCAGGAGAGACATACCGGACAAGCCCAACGACAAGCATGATAAGCCGGATAATAACAAGGCCAAGCCTAAGGACCGCACAAGAAGCCGGCCCCTCCCCACTACCGACAAGGCACACAATAAGACAGAGGCCGACAAGGAGGAATGACGGGGTAGCCCGCCTCGCCGATTCTTGCACAGCGGAATCAAGCTACATGCGTCATCACGTGCGGTGAAAATGGCAAGGAAAAGCATCGTCGCGATCGGACAAGTCTTGAAGTGGATTATGGAGGGCGTAACTATTACCTTCCAAAACAATTGACCACCACCCCCGTTCAACCAAGGCGTCTCCCCACTAGATGCTACCCCTGAGCAACTCACCTTCGACTAGGCCGAACTCGCGCGCTTCGTAGAGACTGGAGCATGGGAGCCCACCACATGTAGCCAATACGTGTCCGGACTATTTTTGGTCGCCAAGCCCGGCATAAATCAGTGGAAATTTATCGTCAACCTACGGCACCCGAACGATTTGTGCGTCCGGAATAAGCTACGTATGGAGTCATTGTTAAGAATTCGACACCGAACAAGAAAGGTCAACTACATTTTAACATTAATTTTCTTTCAACCGAAAGGACGGATTGTTTGCTATGGGAATCGTACCGGAGCAGTGCGATTTCCTAAGAACTGTCGACGTTCGCGGACAACTCTACAGGCTAGCGGGTCTACCTATTGATTGGTCGCTCAGCCCTTTCCACTTCTGCGCTTTCACATATAACCTCGCGCGTCACCTATGTCAACCCGACTCCGGCGGATTCACAACGACGAAGGGACGCCCTACACACCCCGACGGCAGCGGGCAGCGTTCCGAGCAA
Source organism: Tetraselmis chui (assembly GCA_026401115.1). Taxonomy (NCBI): domain Eukaryota; kingdom Viridiplantae; phylum Chlorophyta; class Chlorodendrophyceae; order Chlorodendrales; family Chlorodendraceae; genus Tetraselmis; species Tetraselmis chui. The sequence continues at coordinate 82,672 of JAPMLY010001698.1, forward strand.
GCGCTGCCTCATAAATACACACAGTGGAGAGGCGCCAAGATCTTAACTTACGTCGACGACTTTCTCCTTTTCGTCGCTACACGGGAAGTCACGCAAGCGCTCCGCCAGCGAGTCTACGATCTCCTCACTAGCTTGGGACTACTTCGTCACCCTATCCATGGGTTTTGGGAACCCACCCATACGGGACACCACGTGGATGTCGACATCGACACAGCCATCGTGTACTTCTTTGCGCCGGTTGCCAAGCTTCCGAAGCTCACCAAGCAAGCCCTTCAATTATAGCAACGTTCTACTCGAACAAGCAATGCCTACCCGTAAAGGACATGATGCAGTCCTTCGCTGGTCATGCGCAATACCTTTTCTTTCTACTCCATTTGCAAGTCTCCTTCACCGCGAGCTACACTCCGCCCTAGGCGAAAAGAGGGGAAGACGGGACCGCCTCACCCCTCAGCTCCGTCGCGACCTACAGTGGTGGACACCTCGCGAGCCGCAACATCCTCCTTCACGAGGACAACCAAGCCGTGTGCTTCGTTTTGGCCGGTACGGCTTCACGTTCGTCGGAAGTCATGGAGTAGCAACGCCGGCTATGGTTTTTGTTGGACCGCAACAATACTCATATCAGACCCCGGTACGTTAGATCCGCAACGATTACTTGGGCAGACAAGCTGAAACGCCACTTGGACGGCGACGACATGCAGCTAGACCCTGTTGTCTTTCACGAGATGGACACCAAGCTCGAACCCCACACGATCTACCGCTTCGCGTCCGCGCTAAACACACTATTACATCGCTACAACACGAATTGGCCCAACCCGTCGTACGAAGCGGTGGACGCACTTCACCTATCCGACGCCCACTAGCGAGACGAAAACAATTCGTGCAACTCCTTGTGGCCCCTACTACCCGACCACGCTCAAAAACTCTGTGAGAGTGGCACGGCAGCTACGGTGGTCGCCCCCGATGGCAAGGAAAAGCATGGCACCAAGCACGTACCGAGTCGGCGTGCCACGAGACGGTCCTTCCGGCGCGCGCTCACTTTTTCCGTCCCGGGAGGCGGCACGGGCGCGGTACAATCGGCAAGCCTCATTGACTTGTCAATGTCTCCCAGATTCCCTTCCGTCTTGGTTGTACCTCGACCGGGGAACACCGGGGAGCGCCGCCTTGATCATATTCAACACGAGACACATCAAACTAGCAACATAGACTTACCCGCCCCTGCAACAAAGGTCCGCTACAAGCTCGAGATTGCTGGATGCAATAACCCTTGGGCCGACTCGATGCGCCCCCACAACCGGCGCCTACTGGGCACGGACACCCTTGGAGCGAGGACCCTCTAATCACTGACCGAGGCCTTGGCTACGAGCACGTCCGACACTTATGGTAGCGCGAGAAAGCTATGTTACAAGTTTTGCGAACAACAAGGCCTGCCACTATTGGGGATTGGCCGCTACATCATCTACTATTGCGCACTACATTGCATTAATCGGAGAACGGGGCACCATCAAGGCGACAAGTATACTTCCTTACCTTTCCACAATTAATGGTATCTTCAGAGACCACGGCGCCGAGCATGTCGCTTAGGGCGACTTGGTGGGAAATGTCAGGCGTGGACTCGCAACGTCCCATGTCTCCCTTCACCCTAGCAAAACACGCATGTACATCCCAACCTAAATTTTAGTCTCATCACTACGCATGGCTACGGACCTACGCACGAGGTTGACGGACACTTGAACGCATGCCCAGTCTAGTACTATTCTGCAATTCAGAGCGTGTCTTGCGACTGTGATTATGTTCCTATTTTTTGTCGCGGGGGAGCGTAAGTTGAGTGCCGGTCGGGTGATCTTTTGTGGACTCCTACCGGTGGAATCCCCCTCTGCCATAGAACAAGAAAAGGACAACGCGGTACTTCCATGGAGCTCAAACTCCAATGTGAACTGCCGGATTCAGCTCACCCAGACATCGCGGAACTAATGACGAACTTTGACAATGCCCGTACCAAGTAATTAACGGGAAAGCTACCAGACAAGAGATGGGTGATTAGTCATCGCGAGCCCACTACTCAATAGACGACGGACACCCTCACGGCATGGCTTCAACTAGTACTTCGCGCAGTGCACGAACAGCCGCCGGACGATTTCACGTGGACTTGACACTCATTACGAAAGAGTGCGGCTACATCGGCGTACGTTATCGGCACCCCGATGCAAGAAATGGAGGTTTTCGGCGGTTGGGCACGAGTGTCAGACGTTGTCCTCGAGTACATCGACCCAACAATACTCCCGAGCGCGGGAGCTTGGCAACTATTTGGTTGGATGACCCATGGCGGAGCCCCACCCATCGTTACACGCCAATCGGTGGCAGATGGCATAAGCGAGCCCCAACACATCTTGAATTGTCATATTGGTAATATAGAGGTTTAAATTACATGGCTAGAAGTACGCATTTACATGTCCCCTAAAAGTTTCAGCGCGCGCACGCGCACGGATAGTAAAATGTCCGCAGACTATTTGACATGCAAGCACCGATTGTGTGTCCACCTTCTGCCTTTTGCGAGAGCTATCGCTCACGCAACCCCACCCACCCGATTTCTACTAACATTGCGTGTAAAGTGGCGTAAGGGCCACTAATACCAATTTCTGTAAGTGAGCCCCAACATAGCTTAAATGATTCGGAACGAGTAATCGTAATTTGGGATTTATAGCTACAAGTACGATCATCATCCGATAATTGTCGAAATCAGGCGCACATTCGCAATGATAATATACATATTACTACAAATGTTACATTGATAAATAAATTCTTATACAAGAAAAATGAAAAGCAAAAGCCACCAAGCAAAACGAAGAACAAGATAGTCGGTCCGGTCGCCACATTTCATGTCCTAATTAGGCACCCTAGGGGCGCGGGCCGCGGCCGGTGCCCTTATTTCACTGATATGCACAGCCGCAACGCCCAATCCACTGTCTTGACCCAGCCCGCCGCAACCACAACGACTGCATGAAGCCCGTAACTGTTTCAAAACTCCTAAAGGGGGCAACCTGACAATATCGGCCGCTTTGAAGGTTAGTGGTGGCGCCACAGGCGCGCGTTTCATGTAGGCGGGCGAGATTCGTCGGTAATTGCACTTCGAGAAGTGCGGCAAGGCGCGACGATGCCTGGCGATGCTATGTGCTATGCGTCCCCATAGGCTATCGCCGTCCTAACGCGACTTTCCCGGCGTCGAAAGACGCAGGCACTACTAAGATATGCCGCGCCCGCCCACCGATCCCCTTCCATCGACGATTGCTGGGTCGAGCCCCGCCCCTCAGGTAGTCGTTGAGCCAATTCTAGCGGAAGCACGCCATGCCTTGAGGACGCGCCCTACGGCACTGGGCAAGCCGAAGGGTTGCGTGTCGTTCTGGTGTGCGGTAGGGCAACACCAGATAATCCACAACGATAGGCACAAGCGGAAGGACGTGAAACCCGTATTCAAGGGGTCGATGGCGTTCTCAAGGTGTACACAAAGGACAACACTTGGGTTGTGCACTCAAGCGGTATCAGCTCTGTTGCCCACCGGGACGTGGAAATAGCCGAGGACGACCTCATGTGCTGCAGCAAGTGCTACCAAAGCCCTCACCACACAGAGTTTGGGTGGCGCGGGTCCACGCACTTGAACGTCGTGAGGGATGGGGCGGTTTCCGTGGAGATGGCAGCGCGCCATGCACGCAACAAGAGCTGGGATTCCACAAACGTTTGGCTGAGGACGCCCTCCGTGCAAACGAGCATATGGACAAAAACATTAAGCTTGCGGAAGAGGATTTGGCTTGCGCTGAGCAGGTATGAATATATATCATCCCATCACATATATAAGTTGTGTTGTCCTGTCTTACATACATGGTAGCTAGTAACTACATAACGTGAATATCGTCATAGGAGCATATTCTTGAACGAACTGAAACCCGTATGTGTGTGTGTGTGTGTGTGTGTGTGTGTGAGAGAGAGAGAGAGAGAGAGAGAGAGAGAGAGAGAGAGAGAGAGAGAGAGAGAGAGAGAGAGCGAGATGTAAACATATGTGGTGTGTGCGAGAGAGAATTATTGATTATTTAATTGTGCAAGGATGAAAGTAAATTCTTGTTCCAGAGTAAGAGAGGGATGAGGAATGCATATGTGTGATATTGAGAAAAAGAATGCGCGTCTGTGAGACAGATTGTCAAATTGTACGCTGCTTTTTGCGTCATATGTGTGAGCATATGTGCTGACAAGAAATAGTGTGTGCAAGCGCTTGCAAAAACTAGAATGGAATCTGGCGCGCGCCTGCGCGCGCGCGTGCGTGTGTGTGTGTGTGTGTGTGTGTGTGTGTGCATGTTTATGTGTGCGAGAGAGAATTATTGATTATTTATTTGAGCGAGGAAGGATGTATGTAACTGATTTTTTCAGAGGAAGAGAGGGATGGGGAATGCATGTGTGGGATATTGAGAAAAACAATGCGCGTCTGTGAGACAGATTGTCGTGTGTGTGTGTGTGTGTGTAGTTGTTTGTTTGTGTATGTGTGTGTGTGTGTGTGTCGTGCGTGTGCGTGTGTGTGTGCGTGTGTTTGTGTGTGTGTTTGTGCTTGTGTGAGTGTGAGAGAGTGTGCGTGTACGTTTGTGTGTGTGGGGGGGGGGGGGGGGGGGGGGGGGGGCTTGTGTGCGTGCGTGTGTGTGTGTGTGTGTGTGTATGTGTGTTTGAGTGTGAGTGTATGAGAGTGTTTATGTGTGCGCGGCTGCGCGCGCGAGAAAGTGTGCTTGTAAGAGTGTGTTCAACTGAGTGAGTGTGTTAAAAAACGAATGTACCTGAGAAAATATCCGTCCGTCTGTGTATATGTTTGTGTGAAATAAATGTGTGTGCGTGTATGCGAGAGAAAATGAAATAAACGTGCGTGTGCGAAATCGATCATGGATAGCATGTTGGGGAGCCTTGATGCTTCCATGGAGCACGGTGTCATACGATCGAGCGCAACGGCATCAATAGAGCTTGTCCAATCTCCACATGATGGCTCAGACGCCCCGGCGCCAATATGGATATGGTGTTAGTGCCCTTTGGAGCATGTTCACTTCGGCGCATGGCGGCACCACTCCGCCCCCCCGCCAGGACGCAGCCCATGCATCCGCTCTGCCGGATACGGAGGTGGCAGTAGCGAGCAGCCCCCTCACAGAAGGCATGGCAGCCAGCGTTGACCAGCCCCTCATGCTATTGCAACCGCATCATGGTTTGATGAGTGGTGATAACTCAGCTTGTAGCACGAGATTAGACGTGACTAAGAAGCTAAACCCGCTCCGCTTCACGGAGGGCATGGGCCGGGTGGACATATTTGCAACAACCAAGCGGGCATGCATACCTTTGAGCGCAACGGCATCAATAGAGCTTGTCCAATCTCCACGTGATGGCGCAGACGCCTCGGCGCCAAATAGGGATATGGTGTTAGTGCGCTTTGGAGCATATTCACTTCCGGCGCATAGCGGCACCACTCCGCCCCCCCGCCGCGACGCAGCCGAGGCATCCGCTCTGCCGGATACGGAGATGGCAGTAGCGAGTAGCCTCCTCACCAAAGCCACGGCAACCAGCGTTGACCAGCCCCTCATGCTATTGCAACCGCATCCCGGTTTGATGAGTGGCGATGACTCAGCTTGTGCCATAAGATTGGACGTGACTGAGTAGCCAGACCCGCTCCGCTTCACGGAAGGCATGGGCCGGGTGGACATATTTGCAACAACCAAGCCGGCATGCAAGCGCATGCTCCGCCTTTACCATCGTTACCTTACGGAGCGGATTGGTACGTTGTTCGGTTTCCTGCGCGACTTGCCAGTTATTGGGACCCAATTGCCGGATGGGGAACATGAGGCGTGATGGGCACCTGGCTGGCAAGATGTGCGCACGCAAGTGCAAGTACTGCGCCGCTGGTGTGCCTCGGTGGACCGCTTCAAAGTACCGCAAAACGCATGCATGGTCTATAGGATTCTAGGAGCACCATGACATGCTAGAGGCTATCAAGGAGAGCATTGACAGAGTCAGCCCTGCCATTCCGCTCGGCGCAGCGGCAGATGTTGAGGTCACTATGAGGATGGCTTGTATGGGTGTCAGCAAACATCCAGTTTTGGATGAATTATGTGACGAATATTTCGGGATTGCGTATGTTTCATCTATGTGGACTGAGTGAGCGCATGCTCTCTAAGCTCAAGCGCCAGATTGGAGGCCTCAATTGCATCAATTCAGGGCGTGTGAGCCTCACGATGTACAAGTACAATAGTTTCGGATAGCCACCTTGCGATGGTGTTAAGTGGAAGGGCATCATGAAGGAGCTCCGGCAGGAAACCGGGGATCACCGCTCAACGAAAGATGCGGGGCGGTGCTTGATCGCCACGGCTTCACTACTGCCTTTGAGAAGCAATTTTGTTAGAGTTGGGAACGGATAGTTACACGGAGGTCGTGCCGGCCCCACAAGGGGGCCGGCTGTGGCTACTAGAGAAGTGAGAGGAGAGAGATGGCGGCCGGCGAAGGCACCGGCATGGCCGGCCGACCGCCACTAATAGGGAATAGAGTACCGCTAATACCATAACACTAAGTACTAGGATGACAAATAGCTACCTTGTACATAATCACTAGGCAACGGGATGCTAGTGCTAACAAGTATGCGTTGGTAGAAAGAGCCGTATGCCATTTGTATTTTAAACTAAATGGCATGACATTATCATATCTTATGTCTCACTAATGTTGTCATATGCTTGTTGTAGAGGCGTGAGCGCCGTGCATTTAGCGAGGCTCAGAGAATGCGAAGGGAGAAGCAACGACACGATGCAAGGGTTGCTTCAATCCGTTGTAGGCGAGGCATTGAAGGCCCGGCGTACGTGCATCTCCGCCATGCTGGAGCAGCATACACTTGCTCACGTGCGCTGGATTTTGGCGCAAATGGAAGCTCTAAGCGGATGCAACAAGCGGGACAAGGAGAGCTTGAAGCGCTATCTAGTCAACACCACATAGCTCGAGGAGGAGCGAATCGGACAAGTTGCGTCATTGGCCTTGGCGCATGAGAGCGCATAGGACGTGAGGCGCTTCCGTATTAACACGGGGAACCGTGCCACTGACTTATAGTGGCCACAACAACCTCAACTGGAAATGTGGCCAATGAAGAAGCGCATCAAACGGGTCACAACGTTCGTGCGCAGCAAATTGAGAAAGCCCCACCTCTCCAAGCTCGCAGGCATGTTGTGAGACAAGACATGTAAATTGTTGCCGAATCCACTAGAGTAGGCAGTTGCCATAAGCCTTTCGTAACATATATCATTGTATGTAGCCGAATATATCAATAAAGTAGAATGGTGACAATTGTAGCGGTATGTGCCTTATTATCTGACATTCATGCCCGCCATTCAATTTACTTGTCGCTCTACATGCAAGCCAATCCAACATTCACATATGCAGTTGAAGTAATAGTCAAAACACAATTGCATGCATGAAAGAGAAGAAGCATGCTTGTGTTTTGTATGAGGTATATATGCAGCCAAATTCAATAGGCTTAAAGCTAGCATACGGCATATGCCATCTATCCAGCGCGGAGCGCGCAATACAACAGTAACAATACATTACAACGAATATCAGTCGCTCGCAAGGGCTGAAAAAATCTTAAGCACTGCGCGCAAACTCATCGGATTTGAGCAGCATTTGCCGATATTTTTCGAACGAGGTGCGACGTGTCCGTAAAACTGATAGATGAAGGATATACTTATCCACCGGTCCGGCCATGTTACAAAGTCTGGCGGTCTGGGCTTGACGCAACCCACTATAGGGAAAAAAACCTATAACCCCCCAAAAATTGTGATACTAATATATATGCTACAGTGTGATCATCATGATGATGGAGGATGCCAAAATTTACAAAGACATCTATGTAATGTACGCGGACTTGAAGGGCGCCTTCAATGCCGCAGACCACCGCATCATGTTCAAGCACATGCGCCTAGGTATGCCTCCCACCGTTGTAGACACTTGCGAACAACTCTATGGTGAATCCACCACCGACTATATCACCCCCTATGGCTCCACCGCCTCCATCGACATCAACAATGGCACCCTCTAGGGAGACACCCTCTCCCCCTTCTTGTTTACCCTCTTCCTCGAACGATTCCTCCGTTGGCTCACAGTCGGCGGTCGGGGATACCGCCCGGGTGCTCCCGCCACTAGCGTTGACCCCACAGAACCTAAAGCTACCTACCCCGGGCGCCCGCCGGCGGCGCAGCGGCGGCGGCCCCGGAGGGGGGTGCGCTCGCAGGCCCGTCGGCATCCCCTCACCTCCCCGTGGTGGGCGCTGGAAACCCCGTAGCCGTGCCATGCCTGGCACGGTAGGGGGCTAAGAGGGCCGACAGCTCGATCCGTGGGATCAGCAGCTGTCGGGAAAGCCCTGTACAGAGGGCTTTTGAAAAAAATAATTTCTGTGCACTACCGGCGCCAAGATCTCCCGCTCGGCCCGTCCGATATGTTTTTTCGCTTACAGATACTCCTAGATACAAGCTTACTTTTAGGAGTGGGGCCTGTACTACGGCAGCGTTTGATGGCGAGGAGGGTACGGCCGGATCAGCGGTGGGAGGCGGGTGTTGGAGCTGGTGGTGGTCAGCCGGGAAGCAGCGCCAGGAAAGGGCGCTCGCTAGCTGTCGACCAGCCCTGTGCCGGTCGAACCTTACCGAGGGGTGAGGCAAGACAGGACACAGGACGGTGGCTAGTCGCAGACGGAGGAGCGGCTACAGGAGGCGGCGGCGATCCTCAGGATCAGCCGCCGCCGGAAAGCCATGTACGGAGGGCTTTTTTGGATACTAAAAATAATGTCCGTACCCGGCGTCGAGCTAGTTGGGGAGCAGCACCATGGTAGGGCGCTCACTAGCGCGTCGCTACGTCGTCCAGCTTCATCTCCCGGGGGGAGGAGTAAGCTGGGACGGCAAGGAGGATAGTCGCGATGGGAGGAGCGACACGATCTGGCAGCGACGACCCTTTGGGTCGGCGCCGACGGAAAACCCTGCACGGAGGGTTTTGTTTAATTCCGGGCGCCCGCGGCCCGCCGGATCCGGCTACGGTGACCTGCCCCCCCCCCCCCCCCCCCCCCTCCTCGACACCCACTACCCCGACAGACCTTCATACTCCTAGGGGTCCTTGAGCGTGGGCCCGGGTGAGCGCGGAGGCCCCCGCTCAAGAAAAGGCTGCTCGGTGGACGCGCGATCAGAGGGGGGAGGGTACGGCCACAGGCCGGAAAACCGACAGGTACCCGGGTACCAGACAGAGAAAAAACCGGGGAAATGAGCGGGGAAAATTCAGGCGCGGAGGCAAGAGCGCTAGTTTTTTCGATGTCTGTGTGTCTCGGTCCCCCCCACCTGTCCTCGAGGTGATGGGGGACCTCGACACGGAGGACCGCCGCGTCGGTGGACGCGGCAAGACCTTGGGGCGGGGTTTACGGGATGGAGCGGCGGGATCGACGAGCGACCGCGCGAGGAGGGGTTTTTTGCCAGCCTTTCCCCTCCTACCTTCGGCAAGACCGAAGTCACGCGGGAGCTAGATTAGGCTGGCCCGTCGTCCCTCCCGAACGCCGACCGGCCTAGGCCGGTCGACACCCCGGTTCGGCGGGAGCGGGCCGTGCATCGTGAAGGTAGAGCAGCAGTTTAGTTTTGCATTTCTCGACAAGTGGATTTATTCTTAGATCTGTTTTTCTTGATTACAAAATTATTAGCTGTCACTGCCATTGGAGAGGTTGGGATCAGTGGTTAACGGTCTACCTCACGCTTCTAAGTCATGTATGGCATAGCAAAAGGGGGGGCCCAGAGACGACAGCCGGTTCTTACTGGTATTGTTGTAAACAATTTCAATTTCAATTTCAATACCTACCCCGGTCACGGCTTCGCCGACGACCTCAGCCTCGCCACGGGCTCATCCCCCGACATGACCATCCATCTCCGGAAGCTCTCCCTCTTCATTACCTACACCGGTATGACTGTCAACGTACAAAATTGCTGCAATACCGGCGCCCTTTGGCACTCATGCAACGCCCTCTCCCCAGCCAACCGCACCCTCCATGCATCCCGCTTGCAAAAACACTTCATCAATATCAACTCACACCCTTCCCCCATCCCTTCCATCGGCCCCTCGGACACATACCACGTCCTCGGAGTTGAACTCAACACCTCCCTCACCTTCACTAAGCACCGGCAAGAACTAAAGCGTACTACCACATCCCTCATCAATGCCCTCTCCATCTCCCTACTAACACAACCCCCCATAATCCGCGTCATCCGCGGCCTCCTCATCGGCAAGCACTTCATCCTCCCGCTCGGCCTCTTCACAGATTCCCAACTGGACATCATGGAAGGCCAAATCTGCAAAGCACTCCGCTCCGCCGTCTCCTCGGTACGTAACCTCCCTTGCACAGCCCTCCACCGCCCCACCAACAACCTCGGTTACGGCCTCCCCTCCCTCAAAGCCCACGCCGCACAACTCACCGTCTGCCACCTTCACAACACCATGAACACCCATGGCTATATAGGCCACATGGCTAGGACACACAGCCGCACCATCTCCACTACATACGCCCACTGGCCCACTGAATCCATCATGACATGCAACACCTCCCCACCCACACTCCCATGCCTTGTACGAGTCCAACGCGATGCGGGCACCATGTTCCACCACATCCCACCCCTCTCCCTCACCAACCCCATCGCCTCCACACTCCGCGCCCACTTCACCCACCAAGATAACACCCTCCTCGCCTCACTCCGCGACAAAGCCACCCACATCACCGACCCCCACACTTACCAACAAGCACACTGCGACTTCACACCCCGCCGAACACATACATCCCTCCTTCCCCGCCTCAGCCCCCTTTGGCAATACAACATCACCACCTAGTCACAAGTCCTACTCCGCGCCACCGACACCTCCATCATCCTCCAATCCTGCAAATCGATATCCACACTCGCGGGGTCCACCACTTCCCTCTCAGTCCCCATCCGCCTTCTCGCCGCAGTCCTCACCGAGCCCCTTGACACAGTACACAACCGGCTGCCCACTACATAACTCACCACCAAATACGCATCCCCCCCACCACTATCCACCCCTCATGGACTCCTCTCTTAACCCTTCACCTCCCCCGCTCCCCCACGACCCTCCCAACCGGCATCCGACTACCTCACACCAAAACCTCCCTTCTCTTGGCCCCCACCACACACATTAAGACGGCATACGCCTCACCCTCATATCACCACTACCCTCCTATGGACACCTCACGCATACTATCCAAGCACAAAGACATAATACAAACAAACGCAGTATATGGTGGAATGGGCCCCGATACACCTCACGGAATTGGAAATAACAGCTCTAACTCGATGACGGCTTCCGCCTCATCTCCTCCACCCCCACCTCGGTACGTCACCCCACCCCCTCCCCCACCGCCTGCTCTATATGTCACGACCCTCTCCACAAAGACCCCACCTCCACATGTTGCACATGCCGGCACTTTGCCGTCCACTCCCACTGCCGCCCCGCTAAGTGAAATTGAAATTGAAATTGTTTACAACATGTATCGTATGCGCCGGTTTTTCACCAAAAGCCGGATGCGTCGGCTGCTGTCTCTGGGCCCTCCCAACTATGCCATACAGGGAACTTACAAGTCAGGGCTAGACCGTTAACCACCTAGATCCAACCTCTCCAAGGGTGTTCGGGGGTTTTACTCCCCCCCGGGGAGGGTCTGACGCGGGTTGAGGATGGTGTGCAAGTAGGGGCAAGAGGGGGTGCATTATGCGGAGGCGCGGCGGGAGGTCGTGCGGGATTTGGTGCGGTATACAAGGAGGAGATGATGGAGCCATTGGACCGTGTGCGTATGGAGTGTGGAAAGGATGCGGGACGTGTCGAGTCGTGCTTTGGATATGAGTTTGTCGGGAGGGTCGGTGCGGAGGGTGAGGAGAGATGTGAGACTTGCGATGGTGGAGGAGTGCGGTGTGCCCGTGCGGCTCATGACTATGGGGAGGATGTCGACTACGGTTCATGGCCAGTGATTGCGGATGGCATTTGCGAGGGGTGTGTATTTGTCTCTAATCAAGTGGGCTGTGTGGGAGAGGTTGTGGTCCGTGCAGTACTTCCATTCCCCTATTTGAATTTTCCTTATGGAGGAGTATCGGCGGCGGCCGTTTGTGTGGCCGACGAAGCGAGGTTCGAGAAGGCGGATGAAGTCGGGTTTGTGTGCGGGGGGTCGTAGCGCGGGGGGGAGAATCTCAGGTGGGAGGACGGCGGGACACGAGGTTAAGGAGTCGGGCGAGAGACCTTCGTCAGCAGCAACAAGGCGGGTGGGCATGTGGGTGGGGTGAGGCGGGTGACAGTCGAGTGGGGTGTGGGCAGGAGTAGGGGACGCAAATGTTTTAATGGGTTAGTTACCGAAGTATGCAGTGATGGTTTCCCAGCGGCCTCCGTTGTGGCGTTCCAATAGGGAGAGTAGGAGTTGTTGCGCGTTGTTGTGTCGGTCCTGTCTTAGGCCAGACATGGTGGGGCAGGTACCGGCCATGTGGCCGTTGCTAGTGAATTGGCCACATAGGGGGCAGCGCATGGTGGGGTTATGAGTAAGAAGGCGGGTGTTGGGGACTCCCCTCACTAATTCTTGCTTGTGGGTGAACTGGATATTCGTGAGGGTTGAGTGTTGTTTGTGGAATGAGAAATCGGCGCCGTCCTCCGCGGCGCGGGCAAGGAGGGCGCCGTGTTTGGTGGTATGCGAGAGGGGTGTGTGGGTGTGTTTGGTGCTTTAGGTGTATGCGTCGGTTTTGAGGTTGGTGTATCTGTAGGGTAATGGGTCCCCTTGGGTTTGTGGAATGAGGGTGTATGGCCAGGTCCAGTGGCCTAACGAGACCTCTGAACCTGTGGTGTATGTAGTGTCGGGTGGGTGGCCATCCGCTACTTGGTTGGCGAGGGTGTCTGCGAGGTCGTTACCTAGAGAGTGGTTGTGTGCTTTGATTTTGCCGAGGTGTGTACGTATGCCTGCGTTGCAGCGGGTTTGGAGGGTGTGTGTGATGGATAGGAGGGTGTCGCGGTGGATGTTGTGTATGTAAGCGGAAGGGCAGTTTAGGTAACTTTGTATGAGGCGGAGGGAACATGCACTGTCTGTAAGGAGGTGGGTATAACCGAGCTGGAGACCAATGTCAATGCCGGCTAATTCGGCGCGGTTGATAGTGTGGGAGGGAGGGGTAGAGGTCACCAGGATTTTGTCGCGGGTATCCGAGGCGGGGTGGGTGGCGGCTGCTCCGAGGGGAGAGCTTCCGCCTTTCTTGGAGCCGTATGTGTAAACGAAGTCCTGCCACTTCGAAGCAAGAGTGCCTCTGGTGGGGGGGTATGTTAGATGCATGCGTTCCGGGAGGGGGTAAGTGATGGGGTGAGTTGGGTTTGGGGGGAGGTGGTATATGCCTGCTGAGTGGGGAGAGTAGGTGTCGAGGAGGTGAGGAGGAGGGGTGGTGATGACGGGGTTGGGGAGGTGAGTGTCGTAGATGGATTCGAGAGTGTTATGGAGTGCGGTCATGGCTGTGGGTGACGGTAGGGAGGAGAGTGCGAGGGGGTTGGCGACGAGGTATATGTCGACCATCCAGCGTGTGCCGAATGGGGTAGGGGTGGGAGTGCCGGTGTGTTGGTCAGGGGGAAGGAAGGTGTTTGCGTCGTTCGGGAGGGTGTAGAGATGGTGGGTGTATGGGGAGTTGATGTACTTGGAGTGGCGGTAGGGTGTGTGTTCCCATCGGGGAAGGATGAGAATGGTTGCGCTGGGTGTGTGAGGGGCTGTGAGGTGGGCACTGGTGATTGCGTGTTCCATGGCGCGGCGCATGCATTCGTGGTCGTATTCGGGGTTGGCGATGTTGGTGCCTTGCCATGTGTGTGGGGCATTACTGCCACTAGAAGAGAAGACTATGTCTTCGGGGTAGAGAGAGTGATAGGTGTGGGAGTGAGTGGATTTGTTGAGGGGGTCAGAGTATAGTTCTGTCTGTATGTGGAATGTATGGCGGAAAGCTGCGAGTAGGTCTTCTCTAGTGGCCCATCTATTACGGGTGGTGGTGGCGGGTGTGGGGGAGTGGATTTCTGAGCGGGAGCCTAGGCGAGTGAGGAGGTGGTAGACCTCCTCTTCGAACGTATTGTGCGAGAGGTCGGGGCGGAAGAGTTGGTAGAGGTGGCGGACGCGGGGGCCGTTAAGGGTGGTGACCGCGCGGCCGTCGGGAGTGCAGAGTACGGTGGTGTCGAGGAGTGTTGGGTGTGCGTGGATGGCGAAGCTACCGGTAGGGAGCATGTCGAGGTCGGGGTTGATGGGGTCATGGGTGAATGTGATGAGGGGGTGTGACCAGGGAGGGGGTCCGGGTTCGGGCAGAATGGGTGTAGTGGAGGGGACAAAGCCGGAGTTAAATGCGGTGAGGGCGGTGGGGCCGGAGGGGGTCTCACTGATGGTGTCGTGGAGTTTAGGCATGGGGCCCACTGGACTTCGTGGAGGCGTGTGAGGTCGTGTTGTTGGCCGCGAGCACACCACTCGCACTGCCATGTGGCGGGTCCCTGAGCTGGGCGGCATTGCGAGTGTACAGCGAAGTGCGGGCATGTGCAGCATGTGGAGGTGGGTTCCGCGTGCAGCGGGTCATGACAGATGGAGCAGGTGAAGGGGGAGGGGGTGGGGAGGCATGCCGATGTGGGGGTGGAGGAGATGAGGCGGGAGCCGTCGTCGAGTTGTAACTGATTGTCCCATTCCGTGAGGTGTTCCGGGGCCCATTCAACCATGTACTGCGTTTGGCCGTATTCTGTGTCCTTGTGTTTGGAAATGATGCGCGTTACGTCGCAGGGGGGGTAGTGGTGGTCTGAGGGGGTGAGGTATTTTGTGTCTAAGTGTGTGGTGGGTGCGGTGGGGGTGGGGTGAGAGGTGCGGGAGGTGTAGATGCCGGATGAGAGGGTGGGGGGTGAGCGAGGGAGGTGTGGGGAGAGGAGGGGAATCCATGAGGGGTGTATGGTGGTGGGGGGGATGCTTGTTTGGGGGTGAGGCTTGTGATGGGGAGGCGGTTGTGGATAGTATTGGAGGGTTCGGTGAGGATTGCGGCGAGGAGGCGGATGGGAACGGAGAGTGGGGTGGTGGACCCCGTGAGTGTGGTGATGGATTTGCATGATTTGAGGATGAAGGAGGATGAGGTGGCTCTGAGGAGGACTTGTAGCCACGTGGTGATGTTGTTTTTCGAGAGGGGGGTGAGGCGGGGAAGTAGGGAGGCGTGTGTCTTGCGGAGAGTGAAGTCGCAGTAGGCTTGCTTATATGTGTGTGGGTCGGTGATGTGAGTGGCTTTGTCCCGGAGTGAGGCGAGGAGGGCGTTGTCTTGAGTGGTGAAGTGGGTGCGGATTGTGGAGGCGATAGGGTTGGTGAGGGAGAGTGGAGGGATGTTGTGGAATAGGGTGCCCGCATCGCGCTGAGCTCTGACTAAGCACTTGAGTGTGGGCGGGGTGTAACAGGTTGACATGATGGATTCCGAGGGCCAGTGGGAGTACGTGGTGGATAAGGTGCGGATGTGTGCGCGGGCCATATGGCCTCTATAGCCTGAGTTGTTCATGATTTTATGTAGGTGGCAAACTGTGAGTTGTGCGGCGTGGGTTTTGAGGGAGGGGAGGCCGTATCCTAGGTCGGAGGTAGGGCGGTGGAGGGCGGTGCGGGGGAGGTTACGTACCGAGGAGACGGCGGAGCGGAGTGCGCGGCAGATTTGTCCTTCGAGAGTATCGAGTTGGGAGTCGGTGAAGAGGCCGAGCTGGAGGGTGAA
>JAPMLY010001699.1:0-10000 GCA_026401115.1 Tetraselmis chui
AGAGGCGGAGAGTCGGCAGAGCGAGTTTTCGGCGCCATTTCGACAGAGGGCGAAAAAGTTAGAGCTGAATAAAATACAGGCAGCGGTAAAAACCGCTAGCCGGACTCGTGCCTAACAATGGTTTCAGAGAGACGGACTGATGCCCGCAGACCCCTCGGCTTGTAAGCCCCGGCGGGGTGTCTCAAAGCACCTTGTCTGTATCCTCCACCCAGTGTGGGGCACAAGTCGAGGCCAAGGCAAGGACAGGTGGAGCGCTGCGCTGGCGGTTGAGTCGCTAAGATTAAAAAAAAAAAAGGTAAGCTACGGCTAGCGTGCAACTTGTGGATGCGTATTCACCCGATAGTGCGCCCCCCCGTTCTCCAGCTTGGACCTGTGTGCACCCTGATCCACACACGACGAAGTGCGTCGGTGTGGGTGGCTGGCTATCGCCGTCGAGTGGCTGGACTTAAGAGGGGTGGTGGCGGGTTTTAAATCACAGTTTATACTGGCGATACCGCCGACTACAAGTTGAAAGTACTAGGTGTCTATAGAAACTTGCCTTCTGCGGGAGAAATGTCGATCGCAGCTCGCCGAACCAGGTTGGTCGCGCGTGAGTGACGTGAGGCAAGGGCCCATAACCTATTGAACCATGCAAACACAGTTAGTGTGGAAGATAACTTACGCAAACGTTGTTACAGTCACAGTCCCGCAAACGGAACAGTTATGGCGACAACCAGCCTACAGGCGTGGTGTCGGGACAACAGAAGTGTGAGAGCTGTAGCCTAGCGACAGCTCTGTACCGAGTCAAACAGTTTAATCGGTATGTCCGATCTAGACATGTACTAATCATATTTAGAGTAGCTTACAGTAGCTATCTGCAACTAATACGTATACGGTACTACTTACAACACTTCGACGCTCTAGAAAGACACCTTTTTGGCCTTCCCTATGGGGGACAAGATAGGCCCACTTTACAACGAGCGGCGTTGCCCCCCCTCCACAATAAACAAACCGACTACGTCCCCAATGTCGACCGGTAATTCTACCGTTGGGGGTCTCGAGTGCCGCAATGTGGAACTCTTTGACTTCGTCGACTTAAATCTAACCCGCCCGTCCGACAAGATGGCCCACAACGGTCACAGACTCCATCAAATGAAGCGATTGGGATCCGCCATTTTTTGTTGGGTTCGGATCCATGAGTACTTGATTTTTCTAGGTTCCGGAACTAGTGAGTACCTCTAAAAAAGGGATCCGGATCCCGCGATTACCTGTGATTCTAGGGTTCGGATCTAGCGATTACATGTGATTCTAGGGGTTCGGATCCAGCGAGTACCTGTGTTTTCGGTTCCGGAACCGAGTACATGAGTGCTTCTAAATTTTTGGTTCCTTTGGATTCGTTGGGTTCGCGATTCCAACAAGTACTCGAAGTACTCATGCAAATTGATGCAAATTGCGCATTTTGGGGGAAATTTGTACTTCAAATTCAAATTTTACATCTCTACTAGTTCTATTGCGCCTGCTCATGCTTGGAATCCCATACATTAGATTTTGCCTGAGGTATCCTGAACACCCTATCCGAATTCCCAACAAGCTCCCCCTTCAATACGTTGGATAGCCGTCGATGACAAGCTCTTCCCTGATCTAGACGGTCTAATACTTCCCCGCTTGCCCCGCCATTGTTGCTAACTATGATAGGAGTTTGATGTGGACGGGCAGATTATGGTGGATTTCAAGCGCGTACGCCACCGTTTTAACTGGCCCTTGGGTGGGGCTACAATCGATTCAAGGCTGCGGAATGACAACAATCAGGGCTATTGAACCAATCCTAGACATACACCTCAGCATTGGAAATTGAAATTGAAATTGAAATTGTTTACAACATGTACCGTATGCGCCGGTTTTTTCACAAAAAGCCGGATGCGTCGGCTGCTGTCTCTGGGCCCTCCCAACTATGCCACACAGGAAACTTACAAGTTAGGGCTAGACCGTGAACCACCTATGTCCAACCTCTCCAAGGGTGTTCGGGGGTTTTACTCCCCCCCCGGGGAGGGTCTGATGCGGGGTGATGGTGGTGTGCAAGTAGGGGGCTTGAGGAGGTGCATTATGTGGAGGCGCGGCGAGAGGTCGTGCGGGATTTGATGCGGTAGACAAGGAGGAGATAATGCAGCCATTTGACGGTGTGCGCATGGAGTGTGGAAAGGATGCGAGATGTGTCGAGTCGTGCTTTGGATATGAGTTTGTCAAGAGGGTCGGTGCGGAGGGGTGAGGAGAGAGGTGAGACTTGCGATGGTGGATGAGTGCGGTGTGCCTGTGCGGCTCATGACAATGGGGAGGATGTCGACTTCGGTACCTGGGCCAGTGGTTCAGGATGGCATTTGCGAGGGGTGTGTATTTGTTCCTAATCAGGTGGGCTGCGTGTGAGAGGTTGTGGTCGGTGCAGTACTTCCACTCCCCTATCTGTATTTTCTTTATATAGATGAGTATCGGCGGCGGCCGTTGGTTGTGACCGACGAAGCGAGGTTCGAGTAGGCGAATGAAATCGGGTTTGTGTGCCGGGGGGTCGTAAGCGCGGGCGGTAGAATCTCGGGGGGGAGGATAGCGGGGCACGAGGTTAGGGAGTCGGGCGAGAGACCTTCGTCAGCAGCAACAAGGCGGGTTAGGCATGTGGGTGGGGGTGAGGGGGGGTGACAGTCAAGAGGGGTGTGGGTGGGGGGTGGGGGTGGGTGAAAGATTTGATGGGTTTGTTACCGAAGTCTGCAGTGATGGTCTCTTAGCGACCTCCGTTGTGGCGTTCTAGGACAGATAGTAGGAGTTGTAGCGCGCTGTTGTGGCGGTCCTGCCTTAGGCCAGACATGGATGGGCAGTTACCGGCCATGTGGCCGTTGCTGGTGAATTGGCCACAACATGGGACATCGCATGGTGGGGTTGTGTGTGAGGAGGCGGGTGTTGTGGACTCCCCCATATGAATTCTTGCTTGTGGGTGAATTGGGTGTTGGTGAGTGTTGTGAGTTTTTTGTGGAAGGTGAAGTCGGCACCGTCTGCCGCGGCGCGGGTGTGTTAGGGGGGTGGAGGAGGAATCCATGTGGTCAAGGGAGGCCTCGAGGATAGTGGGAAGGGAGGGGTGGGGAGGAGGGGTGGGATTTGGATAGGCGAGAGGGGCAGTAGGCTGTGTGTGGGGTGGGTTAGGAGGTGGGGCGGGGGAGGGGGAGCGACGTTTTTTGGAGGGGCGGTGTGTGTGGGTGTGAGAGAGGAGGGGGGAATATGAGGGGGCCAGTTGGATGTCGGGGAGGGAGTCGAGGTCGAGGGGAGCATCGTCAGGGGTGTCCAGCAGGGAGCCGTCCGCGGGTTCATGTTGCCATGCCTCGTAGGTGTTGGTCGTCTGTAGGTGGCCTGTCCATTCGAGGAGGAGAGAGGGGGGTTTGCGGAGGAGGGATTTGTGTTTTGTGAGGGTGAGCTGAGGGGGGGAAGGGGAGGTGGTGACATGGAGCATGTGGTGTGGGTGGGGGTGCCGCGGTGTATGTAGGTGTGGGGAAGGGGAATGGTGGCGGTGCCGTTGGTTGAGATGAGGATGCAGTACATGGTATTGGTGAGGGAGATTTGGATTATGGTGGCGATGTGGGGGGAGGGGGAGGGGTGGGAGCGGAAGTACGAGCCGTCGGGAAACTTTTTGAGAGAGGTGTGGTGTGAGATGTCGAAGGTGGGGGGTGAGGGTCGGTGGGAGTGTGTGTGTGTGAGTGTGCGTATTCTGATGCTGTTTGGTGAAGGAGGGTGGAGAGCCAGTGTGAGGGAGGGATGGAGCCGTTAGACATGGGGAAGGGGAAGGGGAGGGGGTGAGGGGACTGGATGAGGACTGTGGTGAGGCAGGTGTCAGTCCAGGAGGTGCCTAGAAAATGGCCTTTGAGAGGGGGGGGGTGTGATGGTGATTGTGTAGTTTTGGGGGATGGGGGGTACGGTGTGAATAGCATTCTGAAGTGTGGCGTGAAAATGTACAGGGCATGATTGTGAAAGAACTGGGTTATGGGATGGGTGGAGGATATGCATCCAGAAGGAGGGAGGGTCGTTCTCGACCCGTATTGGTTCTCGTGTAGGTTGGAGGGCGTCAGCGATCTGGAGCAGGAGTTGGGCGGGCTCCGGGAGGTCTTCCATACGGGGGGTCGGAGTGTTGGCGCTGGCGTTCCAGGTGTCGGTGAGTTCCGTGGCGAGGCGATCGAGTAGGAGGGCCTGTACTAGTGGAACGACGTCTGGGCCGGAGAGATGAGTGAACAGGGGGGAGCTGAGTTTCACACGGCGGCCTGAAATTGCGGGGACGGAGACTGCTCGGATAATCTGAATTTCCCGCTGTTTCAGTGTGGTCATAAGTTGGGGGTTCGAGGCGGCGCTGGGCGGTGTAGGACCTCCCGACGGGAGTTCACGCTGGCGTGAAGCGAGCTCATAAAGCAGGCCGACCGCTGTGCATGAGGTGGGTATGTCCAGTCGGACCTCCTGGTGTCCATGTGAGAGTGCGACGGGTAGGGGGGTGAGGTCGAGTTGTTGAGGCATGGCAAGGTGTGGGGTGCGGGTGAGAGAGGCCGTCCAACGAGCACGATGGGCGAGTTCCCGACCGACTATATTTCTCGCGCGGGCCGGGATATCGGTTAAGGTGTGAACTTTCTCGAGGAGCCAGCGTCGAACAAGAGAGCATGCGGAGATGATCATGAGTGAGGAGGACGGCGTGTCCGGGAGGAACACACCGTGGAGCCAGAAGCTGGCTGTGTCGGGGGGGGGCGGTGGAGTACTGGCCTGTTAGGAGGTAAGAGTCGATCAGGCGAGCAGAAAGGTCAACGGCCCTGCCGAGGTCGGGATCAGGCGTCGGAGTTGTGAGGACCAGTAGGGTTTGGAGCCATGTGCCCGGTGTGGGTTCCAAGGGCGTGCCCCGTCCATGGTCTGCCGTTGCGTGTTGTGGAGCTGTGAGGAAGGGTGCGAGTGGGTGACCCACAAGGCGGTTTCTGGGACCGATGTGGTCGTCCGCGAAGAGGGGTGCAGGACGGTCCTTAAGGAGGACCTGTTTGTAGGAGTCAGGGAGGTTAGAGGGTAGTGACATGTTGGTCGGTAGGTGGGTGTCGATATGTGTGTTTCTGGTGTTTTTGATGTGGAGAAAGAGTGGGTTAGAAGTGGTCAGCGTGTGTTGGCGGCACACGACCAGGCCTGATGGGGCCTGGGTTTGTTTGTTGCGGGCGTCGGATGTGGACGTCCGGACGCTCGGAGGGGCGCGCGAGAGTGCGCCGACTCCGTGGGAGGGTGGTTTTTATATATAGGGGATGGATCGGTAGCTCGGATGAGCAACGCCGACCGTCTTCGCTCCGGGCTTGGCCTCCCTATGAGCGACAGACTGGTGACCACAGGGCCCGTCGGACGACGGGCACCGATCACCTCTCCCCAACCGAGCCTAGCTCACCCAGGTCAGTGGATCCGTAGGCTCATCAGACGGTACACACTCCAAGGCGCAGCTTTCACAAATTAGAATTCGGTTCACATGCCCTAATCTGCGCCACCCACATCACAAACACTCCGAGTACTCCGACAAGTACTACGACACTCGCACGTATCAAATATATATCAAACCCTAAACCCCTATATACTTTATGTCAGTAGTACTTTAGTAGTACTTTGGATCTTTTTACTGTCTTTAGTGACGGTAGGATACGTTTTACACCTCAGAAGATTTGCATTGCCAAGTACCTCCCAAAAAAGTAGGGTGTCACTTCGGGCCACCACAAAATCGTGAGATACTCGGAACCGTGAGTACTGATTGGGTATCGCGATTCCACATCGTTTTCCGAGGATGAGGTACTCGCGATTACCGCGGATCCATTAAAGTACGATGAATACCGGATCCAACGATTACTTACAATAACTGGATCCGGATCCTACGATTACTTACAATAACTGGTACCGGATCCAACGATTACTTACAATAACTGGTACCGGATCCAACGATTACATGTGATTCTAGGGTTCGGGTCCCGCGATTACCTATCGAACCTAGGGTTCGGATCCAGCGATTACATGTGATTCTAGGGTCCGGATCTCGCGATTACCTGTGATTCTAGGGTCCGGACCCACGAGACCGAGTCCGAACCCGAGTAGTCTCGGGGATTCGCGGAGCCGTAGGATCCGGATCCAGTCCCTGATCAAATGCCACCTCGACTCGGCACGGGGATTAACCGGCCTCCACGCCGTACACTCCACTCTTACGGCAGCGGGGATCGACTTCCCAAAATATCAGACGGCACTCACCGCCGACGGACCGGATGGGGTTGGCACTATCGCTATGGGCACTGCGGACACTACCTTTATCGACGCCCCAAAGGTAGTCCACCCACCCCTTCCCCTCCTATTTGCCACTACCATCCGAAAAAACAATATACACCTAATGCCCGACACGATCAACCCACGGTTCCTCCGTATCTCCCTCGTCCCAAAACCAGCGCTAGAGGAAGGCGAGGTCCTACCATCCAAGCCCATCCCGAATACCCACGCCGCCCTTAGTTAGCCGCACCGATTTCGCGACTAGCCTCGGCGATGACGCTACGCGGACTTCCATCGGTCTACCCCTCCAGACAATAAACCCGATTATCCCGACACCACCATATTACCGAGCGCCAAAAGATTATCTTTGCTACGGTCGCCATGTCCGCGCATTGCTTGAGTCTTATCGGAGGCCCGGCAAAACTCACATCGCCGGTTGATCGCTCGTCCTATCTAGCCGGGGCTATCGACAAGCTCTTACTACGCCTTCAGACCACTACCCGTAGCCGCCCGTAGGTGAACCCAACGGACGACATTACACAGCCCACCGATCTCGATGCAACTCACGACACCGGTGACCAACCCATTACCCATCGCGCTGAAGGCGGCCAACAAAACGACCAACATACCGCTATGGAAGAGCACACCTTCCAATAGATACACCCATCGAAGCCTAGTGGCAACAATTTCGTTCTTACAAGTGTCGTTTCCACGACCACCCGGCATACTCACCAGTGTAAGTGAAGAATACGAAACGCGCATCATCTGAGTTCGGCTCGCGCTCCAATCGGCCTCCCCCTCCTCCCGACAGAAACCCGTGGGAGAGTATGCGGCCCTAATGACCGAAGTAGTATTTAATATTGAAATTGCATAGTATTACTTAATATTTAATAGTAAAACTGAATATTGGTCGTGCATATATGTAACAAAAGCGACGGAGGGGGGAGCTTTTGAGCAAGTCGTAGTGGAGAAAACGTGTATCCAGACTTATCACCGGCATCCGCACTACCGACGGCCAAGCTCCGTCTAGCCACGTATTCAAAACAGGTTGCCCGCGGCGGCGGCAAAGCGTCGACGGCCCTGGAGGGGGGTGCGCTCGCATGCCAGTCGGCATCCCCTCACCTCCTAGTGGTGGGCGCTAGAAACCCCGTAGCCGTGCCGTACCACGCTTGGCACGGTGGGGAGCTAAGAGGGCCGGTATTGGAGCATGCACGATCAAAATATGTCGGAAAAGCCATCTACGGAGAGTTTAGAATATATATGTACGCTACCGGCGCCAAGATCTCCCGCTCGGCCGGTCCGATATGTTTTTTCAAGACTAGATACTACTAAAATACTGTCGCATATCGGGGGATGGGGCATGTGTTATCGAAAGTGTGTGGAGGTGAGGAGGGTACGGACGGATTAGCGGTGTAACGCTGGCGGTGAAATGCTGGGAAGTTGCGTTAGGGTACGGCGCTCGCTCGATGTCGACCAACTAGCTCACGTTGAGCTCGCTGAAAGGGGGCATCACAACCTAGGCGATGAGGAGGAATGTCGCGACTTGAGGAGCGGCAAGGTCTGGCGGCGGCGATCCTTATGTTTACCCGCCGCCGGAAACATTGTACGGAGGGTTTTGCATGTTGTCCGTGCCCCCACGGCCTTTTGGATCATGCAAGCGCGACCATGCCGCACACTACCGTTGCCCATTATCGCTAGGCACACATAATACCATAGAGTGCGAGCTTGGGTAAGCGCGAAGGGTCGGACTCAAAACAAGGGTGCTCGATGGACGCGCGAACGGCGAACGAAGGGTACGGTCGCTGTCTGATTTCCAGAGAAGTACCCGGGTACCCAACTGAAAATTCCGTGGAAATGGCCGGCAAAACGTTTCAGCGCGGCGGCATGAGCACCTATTGTTTTTTTGTCTGGCTCTCTCGCCCCCCCACGTGCCCTCGAGATGACGGGGGACCTCGACTATGACGAAAGTCACGACGGGAGGAGCGGCTACGACCTTGGGGCGGGGTGTACGGGATGCGACGGCGGGATCGAGAAGAAACCGCGTGAGGAGATTTTCTTCGCTAGCCTTTCCCCTCCTTTATCCGGAATGAAAGTCACGTGGGAACTAGTAAGCTAGATTAGGCTACCCGTCAGCTAGATTAGGCCCGTCGACCCTCTCGTCGAACCCTCAATTCGGTGGGAGCGGGCCGTGCATGGTGAAGGTCGAGAGTTGTTTCATTTTGCATTTCTTGACAAGTGGCTCTATTTATAGATATGCTTTTTCTCGATTGCAAAAGTATTTATGCTGTTACTCCATATTAGGTGGGTGGACTATGGGAATCACTACGGTTGTGTTCATTTTTAAATCTCCAAGGAACGTCGGCACGCATTGCGGATAGGTGTGTCGATAGGTATACCTAGTCGAAGAGTACCCAGCTCAATCGTTCTCCTAAGTATCCTACATGGCAGAGTATTGATGGCCGTTAGACAATAGTTGGTCCAGTTTGTTGGTATTTATACAATATAAATTTGTGACATTTTGAAAAGTCGCAACTTACTCATATGAACTTGAAGCATTTTGAACAAGGTAACCATGGACGCGTCTTTTTATTGCGCATCCAACGCGCCTACTCGCACGTTCACTTATTATCTACTCGATTTTAGGTGAATTGTTGTATTTTCCACGAGATATAACGGCAAAGCTGAGCCGCAGGGCCACGCAACACTCGTCGAGTTTGGCTCACTAATGAGGTGATCTATGCGGGGCTTGGCGACATACTTTTATCCATTCTTGATTCCGATTGTTTTAAAAGGCCAAAAATAATTCCCGACACTTGTCTCGCGTGGGGCGGGTGGCACATGCATATCATGCCCTGAGCGTTCCAAACACCACCGTCATCGCCTTGCGTCCCAAAAACCAAATGGATCTCGCCCATCGCTAAACCCAATCGCCCTGATCAATTTGAAGAGTGCGTTATTTATCAAAACTTGCATCGTGCGGGTTTCTACTCATGCATAACCCGTGCCAGCGGAGTAAACTTTCACGCACCCGCATCTAAGACAACATCCACGCCTCCAACAAGTCCAAAAAGATAGGATAACGTGGCTCCGTAAGCAATATGCACCTTGGTATTTCCGTGTTATCCTCATCACGGCGTCTGCTAATCAAATTACCGGGAAATTACGGGCTTAATTCGACAATAAACATTCGCTTTTAGATCGTAACGAACCATTCCGAATGGCGGTTGATTGCTTGCTTCCCGGCTCTACTACAGTTGGTTGGTACGTGGGTGTCGTCGTGCCTGATGTGGAGAGCACGTGTTCTTGGCCAACTCATACCAAACATATTGCACATCCGGATATTTGTTGAGGAGTGTAATACCCTCCCCCCCTCCCCCCCCAGTAGATGGCTCCTAAACACACGCGCTCGAGCCCATACTGCCTTATTCTTAGCGGGGCTATGAGCCTATCTACACTCGAGAAGGAGACACTCCAGCGTCCCGCTGACGAATTCCCTGCCCCGTTGTCGAATCATCGAGGCGGTAAGCTGATCAATCAAGTCGTAGGGGGGACCACGCACATTAACAGGAGTGCCGTTACGCAAGGCTACGGTCCTAACGCACCACGGCTTGCAACCTGGCAATGATCCCATGGCGAAAAAGGGAGGTTTTGGCGAGTTTGCGGAAGTCAGCCACGAAGACATCCACACAAGCGATGCCATCACACGGGAATGAGTTACACGGCGCTATTGCGC
>JAPMLY010001699.1:12500-45360 GCA_026401115.1 Tetraselmis chui
CGCTCAAGGCACGTCACTTGCTCACAGTCGCTCACAGTGGCTGGCACTCACCTTGAGCACGCGCGCCATAAACTTCCCAAATCGGTCGTCGTTCACGTGGCCGATAGACGCGACGGCCATTCCGAGTCGAGCCGCGGAGATCATAAAGTTGGCGTTCCCGCCGACCTCCCACGTCTCATCCTCCACCATCTTCGCAGCCGTCAGCTCCCTCAGCAGCTGCTGTCGAACCTCGTCGTCAGCGGCCGGCAACTCGGGCACCTCCAGCACGATATCCACGCAAAGGTTGGAGAGCGCGATGACGTCATAGGTCTTCACGACACCAAAATCTGCAGCACGACAGGGTTCAGCTCAAATGATTATCAACAAATACTAAGCAGCTTCTCGGAAGCAGTCCGTCTTAACAGACATTTCCCAAACGGTTCGTCCCCAGAACTTCCCAAATGTTAAGGGGTACTGCACCAAACTAAACTGCGAATGCGCCCAACGACTGACCCACGCGCCGGCACGCCAAGCTTACATCAAAGCATCCACAGTCCACCTGCGCGAAAGAAATATTCTCGTGGCTCGGCGCGTGGTTGGTAAAACTGTCGACAAATTTGTCGTCGGTGCTACGGAGAGGGCTACGGCTATGGGAAAGAGAAAGAGGACGTGGGCATGAAGCGCACCATTGGAGTCAACACTGGAGTTCCGGGAAGCATTTCCCTTAACCTTGGTCGGCGTGCAGGCCGCAGTGAGCAGCAGGTGGCCGGAGGGGCGGCGGAGCGTGGGTCGCCGCCGTAATACGTTGCGCGCGAATAAGGGCAGTTCCCGGAAGGGTAGCAGCACCCGGCCACTGCAAGACGCAGTGGGGACGGGCGCGCGGGCCAGCGTAGTTCCGCAACCCACCGTGCTCGACATCCTGATGTGAAGGCGTGCAGAGTTATGGTTTGTGCTGCAGCGTGATGTGCCTGTTACTTTGGCGGTGTGGGGAAGCTGGCGGCGCGGGATGGACTGACGGAGGGGGGGGGCGGGCCTTAGCTAAGGCCTGAGCACTGAAACAAAAAACTGCGGTGCCCGCCGTGCTTTCGACCGAGTAGAAGGAAATATTGACTTTCCGATGAGTGAAAGACTATGGGACCTTGGGAGCTGTGAGACTATTGTCGCCGGACTGGATTTGCATTACAAGCTCCTCAACGACGGCAAGAGGGACTGCGAGCGAAGAGTGATGCTGCTGTCGTGTTTCTTTTCGTGACTAAGGCTACAGGTACAGGTACCTGTACCTGGTACTGAGCTATTTTTTTCTTTTTTCCGGAGCGACTGGTCCACGACCAACGCTCGGAGAGAATATTCCCCGCGCGGATGGCGACGAGGATGCATGTACTCATACTTGGACATCCTGTACAATCAAAGAATCTTGATTTATTACAAGGAAAGCAGGTGAACCCACAAGCAAAGAAGTGTCAAGAAATAAGACGAGAGGCACACAAGCCCTCAGGGCGGGGAAGCAGGCACAAGCAGCTGCACCACCCAGCTCCTGCACGGTATCATAAAGATAGGAACCCACGTACCATGAAGAACCACAGCAAGGCGCTGCATGAACTCACGACGCACCTTCCCAAGAAATCGACGGAAAGGATCGGATGTATGTACCCTCTTCCCATAAAGTCCGTTACTAGTGAAATAGGGCCTTTCGCGTAGGGCGGGTGTTTGTCATGTAGGGTTTCTAGGGTTTAACTGTACTTTAGCTCGTTGAAAAGGCGGACCGAAACTTGTATTGACGGTGAAGTAAAGGGGGAAGCGGGGCACAAATGGGGCCCGTCACGGCTACGAAATGACGTATTAGGGTTTGTGTGTCAACCCCGATTTCGGGGCATACCCTGATTCGGGCGCCCCGGAATTCGGATTTTCCACACCCTGGCTCGTGAATACTCCCGAAATCGGCGACACAACACGCGGTTTTTATGATCCCAGCATGTTGTCCGCAAACATGGGAGCACATGGGTGTGATGGCATGTGCCGTTAAGATGCTTGACGTGGGTGGGATAGGGGCCGGAAACCCACGGCTTGGGAGGCTTAAAAAAGCCTAACTTTGCCGTACGGTGTCCGATTCGAGCAAACTAAGTTGCAAATGGAAGCCCCTCCCCCAAATTAATATAAGTTCTCAACTCATTTTACGCCTACCGGCCGGTTTTTGCGTCAAATCCGCCGTCCGATGCCATCCAGCCACTCGTAAAGCCAACTAAAGCTTTTAGGGTTTCAAAATCTGCCACATTCGCGCGGGGCTAGCAACCCTTGGACAGGTGGTACCCGCACACCCGCTCCAGCAGTACGCTCAACAATCAGCGCTCTATATTTCGTCTATTCACGGCGTTACCCATTTCATGCCCCATGATGGCACGGTGCCGTGCCATTTGCCGCATGCTAAACCGAGGCCCGTGCTAGGGTACTTTGAAAGCTCCCCGCCATGTTTCACGCCCGGCGATGCGAAAGCTTCAAAGGCCAGCGATTCGCGCGCTAGGGTGCTTACACTCCAAGTCAACCGTCCCTCAAGCCCAATAGGTCCCTAGCCCGTGCTCCTTGGATGTATTTTCGGGCACTTGGCAAGAAAACCTAGTGCACACGATATGCCATTCTCGGTATCGCCGCTCTGTAGGCGGCCGGGCGCAACATACTCGGCGGATACTCGTGCAATTGTGCAAACATGCTGAGAACTCAGTGTCGAGTAGTCTCCCGGCTTGTCGCGACACTACGTGTACCGAGCCACGCATAGAGGCGTGCATAACCTGCACATGCACAAATTTCGGCCTGCAAAATTTCGGCCGGAAATCCAACGTGTGTGCCCACAATAATCGGAGCGTGCCGATAGAGGTGCTCACGTCAGTGAACAGGGCGCCGTGGTGTGTTGTTCGAAAGCCATTGCTCTACTCCCCAATCGAATTGCATGGCCATCACGGTTGTGCGTGGCGGGAATTAAATGCGTGCCGCTAGTAACGGACTTTATGGGAAGAGTGTAGACCGCCGTACCCACTCCTTCATACGGGAACAACTTTCAGACCGCAAAGAGCGAGAATTCACCGCACCCAAGCCTAGGAAAAGTCCAGCTGCCACCAAAATGGCCAAGCGATCAACCAGATCAACCGCCATTTTCGTGGCAACCGATCCCCGTCCTCGAGAGTAAACAATGTGAAAGGGGCATTGTGAGAAGTACAATCATTTAACAATGCATTACATGAAATTTTATATGTACTCGTTAGTAATCTAATTCGTCGTTCTTTTCCATCGGAAGGACGTACTACGTGGTTACGTCGCTACTGCAACTTAGCGAGGGTATTGATGCGTATTGTAGTGCCAGTACCACCCGGTACGTACATGTACGCATAATTAATCTAACTAGCTAGATGACGCTCCGGTATAATTTACGAGAGAGAGGCCGCGTCGATAGTTTGATTAGACTATTACGAGAGCCCTTGCATCGGGCACGAGGACCAAGCAAGAGGAGGTGCAAGCTTGCTAGGCAGTAGGTATTCAAGCCTAGTGCGATAGAAGGAGGTGACAGAACATTTTAACAACTCTTTTGTTCAATCACATTCTTTTGTTAAATATTAACAAATAGATATTTCTTCACCTCTCTCTTCATCAACGCTTTCATCCGCAGTAGCAACAACAAGCCAAAACATATTTGCGTCTACAATCAGTTTTGAAAAAGCAAACAAACACGTTGGTTTCGGAGCTTTCTTTGATCTACGCACGCTTTACTCGTTCAACGTTGATTGTTTGATTCGACGTGGCTTTTGTTGGACTTGATTCGACTACATTGTGGTCGCACTAGTTGTCGGAGGTTCGAAAGCCTCATACATCAAACTCGTGTTACAACGTGAACACCGTTCCGGTAAAACTTGGCTTTTTGCCGGTTCGATTTTGCCTAACGAAGTGAATATCGACGCCGATGTTCGTGACTTGTTTGAGGAAACTGGCCTAACTCTCACCGTTGACGATTTTACGATGTTGAGTGGTAACCATGTTCGCGTACCGTTACCCACTAGTCCGCATTAGCTCGTATACGTTTTCTCATCCCCACTTCATGCCCAATACGTGACCACTAATTCTTCGTACGCCAACAATTTGTAGTTACAGGGAGTAGTATGGTATGGCGTTCCGCCGGGGTGACGCAACCTCCAAGGGAGGACGTACGTTGATCCCTTACCAAACATGTAATAAGACATGGGTATCCTTGTTGTTCGCGCTATCGCATCTATAAAAATTTGGGGCTAATCGCCAAGCGTTAGTATCTTCGAATTTTTCCCATAATTTAACAGGGGGGGGGGGGAGATTGCCATTCAGTGTTACTCGAGAGAGAATGGCAACCGACCCACAGGTCGCTGTCTTAAAGCATGGTGCTATGCGCCTAGAAAACCTGCATTTTCTGTCGCTCCGTTCCAATGCGCAGTACAATACAAGTTCGCCGTACGGTTCACATTCACTCCACTCAGAAAACTCTACGTTTTCTATGCACTACACCATGTAATTAGGCAGGACATGATACGACAACTCGCGTGTTGGGTAGGCTCTGAGTATATTGACGACCGAGAGTTTAGCAAGATCAGCGGAGCCAGAGATCGTGTATAAATCTTATGTACATCATCAAGCGACTCATAACGCACATACTTATAATTTGTTGTGCGTGCACCAAGAAGGGTCCAAAGCCATGCTCATCAGAGCCGTAGCTATTTAGGGTTTAGCCGTAGCACGTCGGACACTCGTGGTCCTACATTAATAACTTTCTTTGAGTGAACTATTGTGCACTACCGTAGCATGTGTTATGAATAAAGCATCAATTATGGCACACAACGAAAATAGTTAAACCTTGCACGATGACCCGAAGCCTCAAAGGTGTTTAATTATACGGGGAAGCATGGGTCGCATGCCTACCAGATTTATAGTCTCATCTAACCCGGAGCTTCTTCAAACGCCTTGTATTAGCGGTCTGGCACTTCCATGGTTCCATGTAGCACGAACATGAAGAGAACTACGCACTAACTAGTGCCATGGATATAAACGCCCATTCGGTGGGGGTCGGACCCGCATGGGAAACACAGCTGAATCGTGTTAGCTTTGTAATCGGCCACGTTTGGCAGGTGCATTCGGGCAACTCTTTTGAAGGTGTGCGTAAGTACCGTTGGAGAGGCACGGCCCTGAGTGAATATCGCCTGGTACACGAGCGAGACGTGAACAAGGTTGATTCTTCAAGAGGGACGCGCTTTGAGCGCCAGCAAGGATGATATTGTTAAGGCGGCCATGGAGATGCAACCGTGTGAAACCGTTACCGCGTCCAAGAGGAGCGCATGGATGATTAGGAGGTGGACGACCACCGGGGCTAGCGCGTGCGGCCTTAGCAGCTTTTTACGCGCAAAAAAGGGAGCGAAAGACATATCACACAACCATGGACCGGATCGCCTCTATATATGTCTGCCTTGAGGGTATTATGGCTATGTTTAGGGTCTCTTAGGGAACCACATCTAGTGGGCCCGACTTCATTTCCGTGACGGAACGTGAAGTGTAACTAACGCAGAAAGGCTCACTAGTAACACAAGAGCGGCGCCCGCCGGCGGCGCAGAGGCGGCGACCCCGGAGAGGGGTGCGCTCGCAGGCCCGTCGACACCTACCTCTACCTCCACGCGGTGGGCGCTGCTAACCATGTAGCCGTGCAAGGCTTGGCACGGTAGGGGGCTAAACGAGGTATCGGCAACTGCGATCCGCGGGATCAACAACTCTCGGGAAGCCTTGTACGGAGGGTTTTGGAAATGCATAGTATCCGTACACCGGCACATGGATCTCCCGCTCGGCCAGTCCGATATGTCTTTTCCATGACTAAATACTCGCAAATACTCTCCCGACGAAGGGGCGGGGGCGGCGCTTGCGTAATGTTTTTTGGCGGAGAAGGGTACGGACGGATCAACGGTGGGACGAGGGTGTTGGGGTTGGCGGCGGACAGCTTGGAAGCAGCGCTAGGGCACGGCGCTCGCTAGCAGTCGCCAGCCTTGTGAGTTTTAAGTCTCCCATGGGGGCGAGGCTCGAAGCTACGCAGGACGGAGGCGGCTCGCAGCCGGAGGAGCGGCACGGTCTGGCGGCGGAGGTCTTGAGGATCATCCGCCGCCGGAAAAAACCGGTACGGGGGGTTTTTGGGAAAATATTCCGGTACCCACCATCTTCTGAGGAACGGCAACTCGACCCGTGTGTTCTACCAACCCCTCCCCTAGTCGGTACCCGGTTATCGACATGCTGCCTCCACAGCGTCGTCAAACCCCCGAAAAGCGTACGCGCTAAAAACATATCATGCATGGTGCCTAGGGTTATCGTAACGGCACACTACTCGTAAAGGCGGCCCCCTAACAACGTAAACCACCGGGGGAGGGTAAGGGCGGCCACATCGCGATCATATAGGTGATGGAAACAGACGGCGAAAGGAAAGGGGACATGAGAAAATCTGGCTCGTGGGCAGGAGAGCCAGCCGGACACCGTCTGTGGCCTAGTTATTTTCTTTCCCATCCCCCGCGGGAGGTGAAAACACTAAATTAGGTGGCAAGCTGCGACGGGAGGAGCAAGTAATATCTCGCACGGGGATGTGCAAGGATCGAGTAGGTACCTTCGACGACCTGAGCGAGGGGGTTTTTCGCATGCCTTTCCCCCCAACTCCGGCACGACCGGAGTCGCACAGGAGCAAAGGTCAAGCATGTCCGACTCGGCCAACACTAACTGCCAAGCCTAGCTGATCAACGTCCCCGCCGCGGCTGGAGTATAGCGACACTTTTTATTTCATACTTTATCCCAAAAAACGCAAATCATAGTATCAGAAAATAATAAGTATATACATGTTTACGTGTATGTTTTAGACGGTATCGCTACTGCCAATGGAGAGGTTGGGATTAGTGGTTCACGGTCTAGCCCCTGCCAAATGAGACCTAAAATGGCAAAGCAGGGAGGGCCCAAAGACAACAGCCGGTTTCATCCGGTACGTGTTGTAAACAATTTCTAATTTTAACACAAGAGCCAAGGCTACAAAGGAAGCAAATATGGTGGTCCGACTCCATTCACGTGTAAGAACGTGTACATGAAGTATCGCAACAAGCTCATTGGTATCATCACAGCATGAGACGGTATAGGAGCCGCAACAATGACGCGTGTATGATAACCGTGGTCTCGCAATACTTAAAGGGGCGCGTGTTTTGTATAATCGCAGCAGATGGGCACTCCACCCAGCTATTGAAAAGGTTCAAGCCTTCACAGTAATGCGGCAATTGTAGCACAAAGAAATAGTTTGACTTAGCACGTGGGCCATGAGCCTAGGAGGCGTTGAACTACACGGGGTAGCGTGTTACGCAACCCTACCATATGATATTGTCTCATCTAAGTCATAGCTTCTTCAGACGCCGCGTGAGAGCGGTGTGGCTCTACCATGTATCACGAACATGTAGAGAAAACAACTCAATCATAGAGTTATGGAAAGCCTCAAAGGCGCTGAATTACACGGGATAGCTTAGATGGCATGCCTACTGGATGATACGGTCTCATTTGAACCGGAGCTTCTGCAAACGCCGAGACCGTGCGGTTTGGCTCTACCATGTGTCACGAAAATGTAGAGAAAACAACTCATACAGAGTGTTATGGATATTTACAAGCTACCGAAAGATGACAACCCCGTAGGGGATACAAATTAAACCGTTGGTACTCATACTAATAACGCTTAACATGTCGCATAACGGCAGCATCTTCGGAGGTCTCCGTAAGCACTGCATGAGAAGCACGGGCCTAACTGTTTAACGCCCGGTATAGGGGCAAGCTGCGGACGGAATTGGTATTAAAATGGGTATGATTAGAGTGTGCCAACATCTTCATATGCAATAATCGCACGGGGACAAATGGGCCGCAGAGTATCAGGATGACTTTACCGTCTCACCCGAGCGCAAGCATAAGCGCAAGGCACCATGAATAGTGGGCTTGACTCTATCCATGACGCTACATGAAGAGTAACCGCAATACACACTAGCCTCATACGCAATAACCGAACATGGAAATTTGAGTCGCAAAATTCCGGATGATAATTAAGTCTCATCCGAGCCGGACCTCACATGTCACCATGAGCAGTGGGCTTGACTCCATTCATGTGTCGTGAACATGAAGAGTATGCACAAAAAACCACTAGCCTCATACGCAATAATTGCACAAAAAAACTAGTCGCAGAATGTCCGGATGATATATAGTTCATCCAAGCCTGAGCTCACATGTCGCCACGAGCGGTGGGCCTCACTCCATGCATGTGTCGCGAACGTGAAGAATGCGCACCACAGTCACAAGCCCCATACGCAATGTTTACACTGGGACACATGGTCGGATAATTGCATAGGTCGCCACGTGCGATGGGCTTGACTATGTTCGTATACGTTGCGAATGTGAAGAGTAAACGTACGCACACACACACACACACACACACACACACACACACACACACACACACACACACACACACACACACACACACACACACGCGCGCGCGCGCGCGCGCGCGCGCGTGCAACATATAAAATAACGCCGTGACGAAGCGCCAACCGAAAAAGTGGGCCATAAATGGTCCAAAAACCCAATAAAGCAAAGGAGCAGCGGACGTTGAGTTCTTCCTCGTCAGCCATGTGTGCATTCGCTTGTCCGTTATTATATGAGAACCAAGACGGAAGATGCATGAAATGCATTTTGTCATTGTATCATACGAGCGCAGAGCTTAAAGATTAGCCAATGAACGCACTTCACATCTAAACCATCCAGCATCCGAAGAAATGAATGGGTTCGGGCGATACTACTAAGAGTAAGTGGCCGCACATGCCTAAAGCCATGACACGGGAAACTAGACCGTAGTTGGGGATTTTACTTTTTAATCTCATATGAGCGCGGAGCTTACCAAATTGCTTTGGAGACATTAAGGATACATCATTATCCTCCGTGCTATCCGACATCACTAGCAAAAATCTTACAATACCTTCATGGCCGAGCAGTAGCCGCATAGGCACACCAAACCGGATCATTGCAAACAATATCGCAGTCAGGGCAGAAGTGCCATGGCACCCGTATGTTGCGACGACATGATTCAAGCATCGTGCATGTGGCGGACGTGAGGACTATATGAGTCGCTAGAAGGTGCGGCACCATAACCCCCCGGCCAAACTAAGCACGGCCGATTATTGTATGATACATATCCGGGATAGTATGTACCGAGAACAACGTAACATATGACGGGTCACACCGGTGCTTGGGTGTCCGCCGACGAGGCGTGTTTACCGCCAAGTTCGCGTCTTTAGACGCCAGTCAAAACACAGCGTACCCGCTTTCGTCGAACACTGGCGGCTAGGATATGCGAGCATCGAGCACTTATTATGTGCGGTCCGTAAACTCACTAATAGTAAACGGGCGTAAAGCGGCCGGCCATTCGCGAGTGTTAAGACCAAAGCGACCAGAAGCTATACAATAGTAGCGTCTAGCAATTCGCTACTCAACAATAAGTGTGCGGATTCAATAGAACTACATGAGTAGCAAATACACACCAATTATTAGCGGCCAACGGCCCGCAACGGAAGTGATCGTACCGGGATTTGACGGCTATGTGTTTTATACCCGGCACTTAAACGCCGCGCAGCATTTCAATTTTAAGTAGCGGTGGACGGTGCATACCTCGCGGAAGCACCATACGCAGGGTAATGTTGAGGTCGTGCGACTAAACCGGCCAATCACTGTCATGAGTGGCGGCGCTCCCTCCCAAATTGCTTCCGCGCGCGACCGAGAGCACTTGTCAAAGCCGGCCCGGATCCACGAGTTGAAAACACCGACGGCTCCAAAGCGAACTGCACATGTGGTGAGGCCGGAAGGGGCAACAACGGAGATAGCAATCGTGGCGGGAGTGGCCGTGAAAAGGGGCAAGAAAAAAACAATCAAACCCGTAAGTGGGGAGGGGGGAAGGCAAGATTGGCAGTTAGTGTTACTCGAGAGAGAATGGCAACCGACCCATAGGTCGCTCTCGGCCTTAAAAGCCTGGTGCTACGCGCCTAGAAAACCCGCATTTTTGGTCGCTCCGTTACCGTGCGAAGTACATCACAAGTTCGTGCTGGTTACATCCAGTGCACTCGGAAAACTCCACGTTATCTGGAACACGGAGTAATATGCAGCTTGGTATGAGCGCTTGAGCAATGCCCAAGCGCGGCGCTGAGAACGACGTGTGTAGTTCAGACAATTACCTGGGAATTTATGGGCTTAATTCGGCAAACTCCACCGACAACACCCGCTTTAAGCTGAGATCTAACCACCGCGGATGACGGCTTACTGCTTGCTTCCCGGCTCTCCTACAATTGGGTGGTACTTGGGTGTCGTCGTGCATGACGTGGTGAGAGGGGAGCGTGTTCCTGACTAGCTGGTGTTTAACATAATGCATGTCCGGATTTTCGTGGAGTGTACATTAATTTGCTAGAATGTGTGTGTGTGTGTGTGTGTGTGTGTGTGTGTGTGTGTGTGTGTGTGTGGGTGGGTGTATCCCCTTATCATGAGCTCGATTGGATTCGGTACTTCAAATGCGATATTCTTTATTTTGAAAAAACATCGACTTGGTGTATATTGGGATTGGGATTTCAATACATTTTTAACTATTGCGCATCGCTAGGATGGGTAGAGGAGCATTATTTTTGTGATTTTGAAAATACATAGTGAGACACACCGTGTGTGTGTGTGTGTGTGTGTGTGTGTGTGTGTGTGTGTGTGTGTGTGTGTTTGTGTGTGTGTATGTGTGTGTGTGTGTGTGTGTGTGTGTGTGTGTGTTCATAATTAAAAAAAGCATAACGAGATAGAAGACACTGTCTCATGTACTCCCCTCCCCCAACCACCCCCCACACGACCCCCCCCTAGCTCCCGCTGCACGTGCGCTGTTTACATTTTACTTGTTTGAAACTGACACGCGTGGTGCGTCTCATTTTTTATGATGAGGGGCGGAGTAGGCGTAAAGGGTAGAAGAGGCCAAGAGGGTTATAATCATGTTATATGTGTGACTGCGCTGATGATTTTTGTGCTTGTGTGTGTGTGTGTGTGTGTGTGTGTGTGTGTGTGTGTGTGTGTGTGTGTGTGTGTGTGTGTGTGTGTGTGTGTGTGTGTGTGTGTGTGTTTGTTAGTCGGTGTGTTTCTTTATCATCAGCTCGATTGGATTCAGCATTGCAAATGTGATATTCTTTATTCGGAAAAAGCATCGATTTGGCGTATAGCACTTATTGGGATTGGGATTTGGATACATCTTTAACTATTGCGCATCGCTAGGATGAGTAGAGGGGCATTCTTTTTGTGATTTTGAAAATACATAGTGAGACACACCGGGTGTGTATGTGTTCGTAATTAAAAAAAACATAACGAGCGAGAAGAACCTGTCTCATGTACTCCCTTCCCCCAACCATCCCCCACATTAACCCCCCCCCCCAACGCCCGCTACGCGCGCTCTGTCCACAATTTACTTGTTTGAAACTGACACGCGTGGTGTGTTTCATTTTTGATGAATAGTGGCGGTTAGCCTTCGGAAAGCTAAATGCATACACAAATATGTTATGTTCTACTCTGTTCTGTCGCTATCGTGTATGTAGGTGGAAGTGCAGATGGAAAAAGAATTGAGAAGATGTCTCACTCTTAGTATTGAAGTGTATATTGTATTTGAACAAAGTGAATTTGTTGAATGGTTCTGTCACCTCCCTCTACTGCACTAGGCTTAAATATTCTTTGCCTAGCTAGCTTGCACCTGCCCTCGCTTGGTCCTCGTGTCAAGTGCTAGGGCTTTCCAACTCCCATTAACAAACTAACGACGCGGCTCGTCTAGTCTCGGGTATCACATTTTGCATTGGAAACCTCGTTTTGCGCGTCGTCTGGCTAGTAAGATTAATTGTGCGTACATGTATGTACCGGGACGGTACTGGTAGTATAGTACGCATCAGAACCCTCGCTAATTTGAAGTAGCGACGTACCCACGTTGTCCTTCCGATGGAAAAGCACGAATTGGAATTAGTAACGAGTACATGTACAATGTCGTGCAATGTACTATTGCATGTTTGTACTCGTCACAGTCGTACCCTCCCCCTCTTGACAGATGTTGAGGTTGTTGTGAGGCATACCTCCGTGGTCTAGGCTCCTTTACTGAAACATTTACTGTGACTCTGGAATGCGCGTTGGGTGAGCGAGCATGAAGTCGATGTACGCCCGAGTCTTGGAAAACTTGTGTCATTGGGGCGTCTCCAAGAATTCTTGTAACGCCGTGGTTCGATGTGCCTCATTTAGTCGGTGCCAGACAGGTTGAATGTCGTCATCACTAAAGTGTGTCATGAAGAGCAAATACTTGCCTCGTCGTCTGGGTAACGACTTGAAGCACACAGCAGAGATATAAGAGACCTCAAACTTCTCATCGTCTCCTTCAGGAAGAGTTATTGGAAAAAGCTTATCGTAGAAAAGCGGTAGAGCAGGGTCATAGATAATTTACGTGAAACACATGGTGTAAGCGTACTGTCGCTCGGAGTTTCAATCTGCTCCTCCATTGTAGAAGGTCCAAGTTGTCGGTTTTGTAGTTTCCTATTTGGTAGCCCACGTAAGAAGAGGTTTGTTGTAACAATTGACACCTTGTCTCCTTTGACAAACTGTGGGGCTCTCGACGGTTTTGAACGAGCTTGCATTTCGTCCTTATGCAGTTGTAACCCGCACGTACCATGGCATGTACTTCTTGTAATAGTTTTAACCGTTCTGACGCGTCTTGCGAAACTGGATTAGAAGGTCGCATGCTGAAGAGAAGATCAATTGGCTCCTCAGGAGAGAACCCAAAGTTAGCCCCGAAGGGGGTGTACTCAATTCCGAGCGCACGAGAAGCGTTGTACGCAAATTCCACATGAGGTAATAGGTATGTCCAATTAGTTAGTTCCATCGTAGCAACAAAAGCAAGGAAGAAGCTGCTGAAACGTGTTGTTGACGCGCTCCGTTAGTCAATTTGTCTCCGGGTGTCGACTAGAAGACATGTTCGGACGCGTTCCGAGGCGTCCCCAAAGTGTTTGCCAGAGGCCACTCACGAATTTCGGGTCACGGTCACTGACGAGCACACGAGGCAGTCCATGTAATCGATAGACTCCATGTAAAAACGAATTAGCATTTTCCTCGGCGGTAATGCTCTCTGTACACGGCATGAAATGGGCCATTCGAGTGTGATGATCGACCACAGTCAGCACATTGTCAAAGCTATTGCTCACATGCAAGTGTTTCAAGTAGTCAAGACCAAGTTTGTGCCACGGTCTGGGTGGAATAGGCAAGGGGTAAAGAGTCGCAACCCGTTGCGGTTGAATCTTGTCTCGTCGACACACGACGCAGCGCTCACAAAAATCTTTCACATCTTGGCGAATTCGTTTCCACCAGAATCTGTCGAGCGCTTTAGCAAGAGTGCTAGCAACTCCTATGTGGCCAACTGACGAACTTTTGTGCAACTCTGTGATCAATCTAAGTCGGAGCTCGGAGATGTGTGGAATGCAAAGGCGATTGAAACGCCAAAAGTACCAAGCTCTTGCTTCTATACGGCTGGTTTTGTCCACTCACCCTCGTCCCCATAAAACCAGTCTTGGGAGTACTCCTCGCGAATGAGATCAACTAACTCAGGGCTCAGCTGCAAACGCGTTAACCGTCAGTAAGTTTAACTTTCCGTCTTCTAACAGCAGCTCGGACTTCCGTCGTAATTCTCGATCTAACGGAACCTCGCCATCCCCCAAAAATGGTATTATGGCCTGAGTTACGAAGTATGGACGCCGACTTTACGGATCAACTTCGTTTAGAGCTCCCTTGCGGTACGCAAGTGTCATCGAGCCCACAAACGGTTGCAAGTCCCGCAGGTATCGTGCTTGCCGCTTGTTCAACATGTTGTTCGGTTGCCTAAGCAGATGTCGCAGTGTGTCGTGGTCTGTTACGACAAGGCACTTAGAGCATCCTTCAAGGTAACACCGCCAATGCTTGACGGCTTGGCATACGGCCAAAGCTTCTAAGTCGTACGCAGAGTAAGTGTTGCCGCGCTCAGCCGAATTCAGCTTACGCGCCAAGTAAGAGACTTGTTGAACTCCTCCTCCTTGGTCTTGCAACATGATTGCTGCAATCCCCACTTACGAAGCATCTGTAGCCACGGTGAACGTCGCGTCCGAGTTGACCTCCGGAAGGATCAGGCATGGCGCCGAAATGAACCGTAACTTGAGAGTCTCAAAGACTTCCAAACAAATAGGCGTCAACGTAACCTTCAATGGTTGGGACTTCCGCCGTAAGTCCGTCAATGGAGCCGTAAGGGCGCTACAATGATGAATAAATCTTGCGTAGAAGTTGCAGAATTGCATGAAACTGCGAACCTCCTTCTGCGTCGTAGGCAATGGCCAATTTGCAACGGCCTCGACTTTCTTTGTTGAAACCGACATTTTACTAAATGACACCGTGTAGCCAAGAGATTCCATCTCCTGAACGCCGAAGAAGCACTTCGTAAGACGTACCTTCAAGCCCTCCTCCTTTTATCGCCAAAGAACCAGACGCAAGTATTGAACCATGCAAACACAGTTAGTGTGGAAGATAACTTACGCAAACGTAGTTACCGTCACAGTCCCGCAAACGGAACAGTTACGGCGACAACCAGCCTACATGCGTGGTGTCGGGACAACAGAAGTGTGAGAGCTGTAGTGTGGAAGGTGGGGGTTCTTCTCGGGCCGTGACACGCCTACATACAATGATCGGACTCTCCGGGAATCGATCCCACGACCTTCCGCGTATTAGGCGTGCGCTTTACCGGCTCACCGAAAAAGCATAGTTGACATATGTGGCCACATACCACATATGTACCAATCTACGACACTACCACGGCCCCCCCCGGAGTCTCCCCGGACCGCAGCCCGGCTCCGAAACCAATGTGGAAGGTGGGGGTTCTTCTCGGGCCGTGACACGCCTACATACAATGATCGGACTCTCCGGGAATCGATCCCACGACCTTCCGCGTATTAGGCGTGCGCTTTACCGGCTCACCGAAAAAGCATAGTTGACATATGTGGCCACATACCACATATGTACCAATCTACGACAGTAGCCTAGCGACAGCTCTGTACCGAGTCAAACAGTTTATCGGTATGTCCGATCTAGACATGTACTAATCATATCTAGAGTAGCTTACAGTAGCCATCTGCAACTAATACGTATACAATATTACTTACAACACTCCCCCTGAAGGTAGCTACGGGATGAAGCGTTGCATTGGGTCTTGTCCTCCAAGGATCGCACTTCGGTGTCTTGCTAGTGCAAGTCATGGAAGGGGTTTGGTGAGCATGTCAGCTACCATTTGGTCAGTGGGGAGGTACCTCAACTTGATGGTTCCCTGCTCCACGTGGTCTTTGAGGAAGTGCCGATGTGCTTAGTCTTGTCGCTGACCAAGGCATTCTGGGAGTATGCAATGGCGCTTTGGTTGTCTTCCCAGATGGTGGTGGTTTCGGTGATGGGGGAGTTGAAGATTTCCCCCAGGAGTTGTCGGAGGTGGAGTCCCTCCTTGCTGGCGTCAGCCGCAGAGTAGTTATCGGCTTCACACGTGGATTGAGCCACACAAGTTTGTTGTTTGGACTTGTAACTGACTGGCCCGCGTCCGAGGGTGAAGAGATAGCCGGAGCGAGACTTGCGGGTGCTGTTGTCGTTGGCCCAGTCAGCGTCGGCAAAGCCTGTGAGTTGGAGGCTGTGGTCAAGCCCCCCCCCCCCCCCCCCCCCCCAACGTCAGGCGCATGTCGATGGTGCCATGGAGGTAGCGGAGGACCTTTTTAAGAGCCTGCAAGTGAACCTCGGTGGGTGAGGCTTAGGCAGAGCCGAGGATGCTCAACGCCGTGGAGACATCGGGGCGGGTGCAGACGGCTGCGTACTGGAGGCTGCCCAAGAGGCTGGGGTAGACGTCCTTGGCCATCCCTGTGAGAGAGGGCGAATTCAAGTGTGCGAGGCCGGCGAGGAAGCCCGGGTCCATCGGAAGTGACGACGGCTTAGAGTCGGACATGCCGTACTTGGCGAGTATGTCGCGCAGGTACTTGGACTGGTCCAGCGAGATTGTGCGCGTGGAGCGATCGCGGGTAATGTGCATGCCGAGGAGTTGGGAGAGGTCGCCTAGGTCCTTGATCTTGAACCGTGCTCCGAGTTGTGCTTTGAACGATGCGAGCCAAGTGGCATCATTGCAGGCCGCGGGAATGTCATCGACGTACATGGCGATCATGGCGAAAACGTGGCCGGTGCGGAAGATGTAGATGCACGGGTCGGAGACGCATTGTTGCCATCCATGGTCGACGAGCCATGCACGAAGTAGCATGACGTCGCCGGCTGTATCCGACTTGACTTTGAAGATCCACATGTTGTTAACGACCATGCGGCCTGGGGGGAGGTCCACAAGGTCCCACGTGCCATTGCTGATGAGGGAGGAATACTCCTGTTGCATAGCGGCTTGCCATTGGGGGGCTTGGGCGCTGTCCAGCGCAGCCCGGTAGGATTTTGGTTCCACACACTCTCGGGCGGAGAGGAGGGCGACGGCAGTAGGGGACGTGCCGGCAGGTGTGTGTGGGGGACCCGTGACAAGGTCGGGGACGTGAGGGTGCTCAAATATGTCCTCTTGAGCTTTGCCTTGTTCAGGATCACAACACGCCGTGACGAGGGTCGGTGGGTAGTCGGACAAGTGGGCAACCATATCGCCGTAGCGAATGGGGTGGGAGCGGAGCCGAGCATGGCGAGGGGCTGCCGGGGGGGGTAGGGGTGTGGGTAATGTGAGGTCAATGGGGTGGGATAGGGGTGAGTCTGCGGGTACGTCTTCCGAAGAGTCGGTGATGGCCGAGTCGACGGAGGGTTGTGTGTCGAAGCCTGGGGTGTCTTCCTGAAAGACAACATGTACGGAAGTGGTGATGCGACGCGTTTCCGGATTGTAGACACGATACCCGGGTGCGTCAGGGGGATAGCCCACCATGACGCCGCGAAATGCTTTTTCACTGAGTTTCCGACGTTGTTTGTCGGGGACCTTGGCGAAAACGGCGCAGCCGAAGACGCGGAACTTGGAGGCGTCGGGCACCGACGACGTAAGGAGTGTGAGGGGGACGCCCCCATTAGGTCCGACCGAGCGACTGTACGTGCGGTTGCGAAGGTACACAACAGTGCTGACAGCGCACGACCACATGGAGTTGGGAACGGCCATGTTGTGGAGCATCGCCGATGCATTGTCCCGGATAGTGCGCCAAGGACGTTCGGCCTTGCCGAGCATGTGGTGGGCGTATGGGGCAGAGAACTGTACCCCGACGCCGAGGTGTGCGCACATCCGGCGAGTGACAGCAGCTTCAAACACAGAGTCGGAGTCAAACTTGAGGACCGGTGCGAACGCGCCCGTCTGGGAGTGATGGCGGGCATGCAAGTGTTTGATGTCCAAGAGGATGGTTTCCAATTCCGAACATGCGTCGTCTTTAGACTTAAGGAACCGCACCCACATGTAGTTGGTGTGGTGGTCGATGACGAGCAAGCAGTAACGGAGGCCATGTGGGGAGGGGACATTGACCGGGCCCCAGAGGTCAGCGGACAGGTTGAGGAGGGGGTGGGATGGCTTCGCGCAAGCGGCTGTGTTGCGTGGTGCAGCTGTGGCTTTGTGAAGTAAGCAAGAGTCGCAAGAAACTTTGGTTACAGTGCTAGCTAACACATGGCTAGTCGGGACACCGTGATTATGCTGGGCCTGAAGGCTGTGCATGTTGAGGTGGCCAAACCGACGGTGCCACAGGACGGGATCACACTGGGCAGTAAGGGCAACTTGAGGTGAGGCGTCAAGTTCCGCCGGTGCGGATGGGCTGGAAGGGAGGTCCGGCTGGTGGGGAAGGAGGTAGAGACCGTTTCCGGACGGTTCTAGCACACCCATGCCTGTGGGTACCAAAAGCAAACCAGTGTCAGAGTTGGAGGGGAAGACGAATTCACATCCGCTGTGAGTTTGCATCCAGCTGACACTAAGTAGTCTGCCGATACGCTGTGCGGAGCGAGATGATAGGTCAGGGGTGTAGAGTGCATACACAGTGCGGTGAATGAGCTGGCCAGAGGCAAGTCTGACAGAAATCCGCACTGAGCCACTGCCCTTAACGTCAACGCCGACACCGCCCACGCGAGAGGGAGCGGAGGGGGGCGTGAATTTCACGAAGTCATCTCGGAACGCGGTGAGGTTAATCGAGCAGGCGGAATCAACGACCCAAAACTGTGACAGGTTACGACCCGGGGCGAGGGAAGAGGAGAATGCCACAGAGCTGAATGGGACACTCACCTCGTCGTCATCGTAGTCATCAGCGCAGTCCTCGAGGGTGGGTAGGCAGTCGGTGTCATCGGCGGGGACGTCGTCGGCAGGGACGTCGCTCAGCAGCGCAGCGTGAGCAGAGGGGGTGCCGCCGGCGGCGCCGTACTTCTGGACTGTCATCTTACGCTTGGCGAGATTCCACTTAAGGATAGCGTCATCCGTGGCAGTGCAGGCGGACATGAGATGGTTGAGGCTGCCACAAACGCCACACTTGTTGGGTCGATGGCCGCGAGGGTTACGGTGTGGTGGGCCTCGACCGCTGTGCGAGCCGCGGCCCGCAGCGACGAACGCGGAGATGGGAGGGGGTGATATGGCCGGAGCGGGTGTGTCCGGGGCAGGGTCGTCGTCCATGTTGTGCGCGAGGTGGAGAATGCTGGCCATCACTTCATCAGCCGACATGATGTAGTCCGTGTCAAAGGCGTTGATGACGCATTGCTTCGCCTGACCGTGTGGGCCGCTGCTGGAAATACCGCGCAGCATGAGGAGACCGAGGTGGTGGGGGTGGATGGCAACGGAGCCATCAACCAATTGGCATGTGTCGTTGTAGTCGTCAAAGGTCTGGCGCATGTAGTGGACATAGTCACTGAGTGACTGACCAGGGCGCTGTCTGACCGTCAGGTTGTCCAGGAGGGACAAGGAGCGAGCAAAAGACCGACAGTCGAGGCGTTCACACATGATGTCCCACGCGGCAGCGGCGCAGTCAGGGCGGGCTGGAGAAA
Organism: Tetraselmis chui; assembly: GCA_026401115.1. Classification (NCBI taxonomy): domain Eukaryota; kingdom Viridiplantae; phylum Chlorophyta; class Chlorodendrophyceae; order Chlorodendrales; family Chlorodendraceae; genus Tetraselmis; species Tetraselmis chui. The sequence continues at coordinate 31,593 of JAPMLY010001699.1, forward strand.
CGCATTTCATCGCCTGGTCAGCGCGCTGATTCGCGCTGGCTGCATGGAGAAGCAGCGTGTAGGCGTAGTGATGTGCTGGTTCGTCGAGCCAAACGCCGGAGTCGCGTATGGCCAGCTGTGGAATGAGGTATGCGGCCTTGATGGAGAGGAAATTAAGGAAGGTCCTCTTCCATTGCTTAAAGTCCGTGGTCGGGCCCATGACGGGGACCGACATCTTCATGGACCGGTTGAGGGCGTCCTTGTCGAAGCCGGGGGCTTCGTGTGCCGCCCGGCCGATGACCACCGGGTCAATAGTGGGGCGACGACGGCCACGGGTGGCGGGGTCGCCACGTTGGACTGGGGGAGAGTGCCGGCCATGAAAGGGGGGAGGTGGGCCACCGGGAAAGGGAGAGCGGCCCGCCATGGGACGCGGCGGGCCGTACGAGTGCGGGTGGTCACGGTAGGGGGGGACGAGGTGAGAGGGCGCCTCCGGGATGTGAGGGCCGGGGTGGTGAAGGGCATATCCAGCGGGGGGGAAGGGGGGGGGTGGTGGGAGGTGATCAACATGGAGGGCGTGACGCGAGGGGTCGTGATGCGCATCGGCACGCGAGGGCTCGCGGGGCGCATCGGGACGGCGTTGTGCGACTGTGGGGTCGCCAACAGGAGCTGCATGAGTAGCAGCAGCGAAGACTGTTTCTGCGTCCGGTGGGACGTATCCAGGCTGGGGATGTACAAGTAGGGGGAGGGTGTGCACGTCGTGGCTGTCCCGGACGGGTTCGAGCTGAGCATCGTGGCGGCGCTGAGCGACAGGGGGGTGCGGATTAGCACCCGCAGCAGCAACAACAACAGCCTCGGCCGACTGCGAGTCGAGACGAGCGGTTATGCGCGCCACTTGCGCAACGAGCAGCGCTAGAGTATCCGGGGGGGGGGGGTCGAGATTGCTTTGTTGAGAGCTTGAGTCAGGGGAGTCAGGAGGTGAAACATGCGGAGTTTTCGGCGCCATTTCGACAGAGGGCGAAAAAGAAAGAGCTGAATAAAAAACGGGCAGCGGTAAAAACCGCTAGCCGGACTCGTGCCTAAAAGCGGTTTCAAAGAGACGGCCTGATGCCCGCCGACCCCCTCGGCATGTAGCCCCGGGGTATCTCAGAGCACCTTGTCTGTATCCTCCACCCAGTGTGGGGCACAAGTCGAGGCCAAGACCAGGACAGGTGGAGCGCTGCGCTGGCGGCTGAGTCGCTAAGATGATATAAAAATGAAAAGGTAAGCTACGGCTGGCGTGCAACCTGTGGATGCGTATTCACCCGATGGTGCGCCCCCCCGTTCTCCAGCTTGGACATGTGTGCACCCTGTCCACACACGACGAGTGCGTCGGTGTGGGTGGCTGGCTATCGCCGTCGAGTGGCTAACGTAAGAGGGGTGGTGGCGGGTTTTAAATCGCAGTTTATACTGGCGATACCGCCGACTACAAGTTGAAAGTACTAGGTGTCTAGAGAAACTTGCCTTCTGCGGGAGAGCTGTCGATCGCAGCTCGCCGAACCAGGTTGTCGCGCGTGAGTGACGTGAGGCGGGGGCCCATAACCTATTGAACCATGCAAACACAGTTAGTGTGGAAGATAACTTACGCAAACGTAGTTACCGTCACAGTCCCGCAAACGGAACATTTACGGCGACAACCAGCCTACATGCGTGGTGTCGGGACAACAGAAGTGTGAGAGCTGTAGCCTAGCGACAGCTCTGTACCGAGTCAAACAGTTTATCGGTATGTCCGATCTAGACATGTACTAATCATATCTAGAGTAGCTTACAGTAGCTATCTGCAACTAAATACGTATACGGTATTACTTACAACAGCAAGTGCTCTAGGTGTTCCTCCAGAGTACATCTGTAAATGCAGACGTCGTCGAGGTAGACGGTAACGAACTTATGTAAAAAGTTGCGAAGAATATCATTCATCATCCTCTAGAAAGTAGCCGGTGCATTGGGGAGTCTGAACGGCATAGCAATCCACTCCATCAAGCCATCGGTGTGAGTTGCTACTTTGGTTAGGCTAAGTTGGCAACCTTAGACTAATAGTAGAACCTAATCTCTGGATCTAATTATACAGCGTAGAGAGAATTAGTAAGATTGTCTTAGGAACAGGGTTTCTTACAATCTGGGTGTGGCGTAATTCTATTCTGTACCGGTCTCTCCTCTACCAGTAAGTCCCCGTCTTAAATATCCACACCTCAGGTGTTCTAGAAACAGCCTTAGAACCTGTAGCTTGTGCTGTCTGCTAACTAAACCAAACTATTACTAGTGATACAGGTTAACTGAGGTTACGTGTACCGTCTATCTAACCTTATCGCACAAGCTCTTAGAACTATCTAGAAAAGAACTATCTAGAAGAGATACTGCTAGTAACTCTGTACTGTCGAGGGAAAATACGGCGATACAGTTGTACTGCCGTGATGACAATAAAAGAGTCACTGAATATCGCTAAGATACAGGTACCATTTAGAGGACATAAATAATGTCAGATACTAGCACTTAGCTAAATGGCTAGGATATGACAATCGGGGGTCTGTAACGCAATTTTGTGGACGTCCTCATCACATACTCGAACGTGCCAGAAGCCAAAGGCGAGGTCGAGATGCGAGTAAAAATTCGCGTCCTTAAGCTCATCGAGTATGTCGTCCACACGCGGAAGTGGGTAGGCGTCCTTACGCTTAACTTCGTTAAGCCCACGGTAGTCAATGCACATGCGCACCGAGCCATCAGCCTTACGCACAAAAAGAATTGGCGAACCGAATTCATTGTAGCTGGGTCAAATCAAGTCAGCTTCCATCGCGTCTTTGAGCTCCCGATTAAGCTCAGCGCGCTTTGCATGTGACAATATGTTAAGATCCTGACGATTCATCGGGCCAGTAGTCTCAATGGGATGATCCCACTGTCTACTTATAGGCGGCGAATCCACTGACTTCAACTCCGGGAAGTCATCGTAGATTAACGACCGGAAGCTTGGACGTTGTTCCGCAATAAGCTCCTCTCTAGTGTGAAACTCCCTTGGATGGGCTGCTGTTGGGGTAACATCAATTACGTACAATTCCGCATTACGACCTTTACCACGGCGCGTCTTGCGCATGCGTTTCTGAACCTTGATCGAGGACATAAGGAGACACTCGGAACGTCGCTCCTCAAGTTGAGTCTCGATTGATGTACCATCCATCAAGGTAAAAGCACGCGTAGTGCCAAATTGTAAAGAGGCATGCTCCTCATCAAGCCATGGTAAGCCGAGTACTAGATTAGCAGCGCGTAAATCACGTAAAACGTAAAAAGTCCGTTGAAATTCGTGACGAGACAGCTCACAATTAACATCGTAGACAATCGAAGACGTCACACGTTGACCGTTAGCAAGTCTGAGAGGAGTCTTGGTTAGAGACTTACGATTTTGCATAGCAAGGCGTCTTACAAAGTCCCCAAATACGAGGTCAAAAGTCACAGCGCAGTCGACCAGACATGTAACAAGCTGTCCACCATTAGGAGTTTTCACAGTCAACTCTCTGCGAATTAACGGCCGAGCTTCCGTAAGGTCCGCGAAAAGGGCGGAAACTGTTGAAGAAAATTGTGGCAGCATAGCAGTGGACTCTTTCGTGTTGTCCGGAGGTACACGTACCGAGGTGGGTTGGTCAAGATTTGGAGTCGCTGCCTTATCGTAAAAAGTACAATCAGCGTCGACTATCCAAAGTTGAACATGCCAAGGAGATGGAGCAACCACCTTCTGCTGGGTAGGATTGTCCAGCGACTGATTAGTACACATGTGTGTCGTGGCTAAGAATTCTTGGTACAATTTCCAGTGTCGAGTGAGCTCATTGAACTTAGCCCGCTTCGGAAGAACGAATACAACCATCGTAGATGTTGGAGCTGTACGACGACAACTCTCAAAATCGCGAACAATCTGTTCAACCAACTCCCATGGTGGATTAATGAACACCCGTTCTCATGACAAGCATCTCTCCATGATAGAATCACTCGGCAAACACTCGGGTAAGTCACCGTGCGAGTTTAGACCCTCGTCATCAGCACATTCCTCCAAGGATAAGTCAAAGCGTGCGTGCAGAGGTTCAAAAATAGAGTCTGCTAGTTTCCAATCAATCGAACGTCTAATCACAAGTTTACGACTCTCTCTATGCTGGTTCTAGCGACGAAGACATGCTACTAGTGTTGCAGGAGTCGCGATTGCAGTCCATGGAGATGTCGAAAGAGTCTCGACGACCTGTGTCGCTAGCAGTTTTTCAGGACGATAAGTAGATGTAGCCGGCTGCTCGAATTCGTCAGTAGAACAACCATGCCACCATCATTGCTTCTTCGAAGGAGCGCCCATCGCCTCTTTGCCTTTCAATTCCGGGCACTGGAAAAGACGGTGTCCCTTCTTGTGACACTTGAAGCAAAGCCCCTCTTCAATATGGCGCTTACGCTCCTCACGGGTCATAGCTCCGGCGATGGCACTGAAGTCAACTCGGCTAGTGCTTTGAGAAGTTCGGCCACGACCTTTTTGTCCTCCTCCACGTCCTCGACCTCGGCCAACACCAACACCATTGTTGCGCTTCCATATTTTCTAGGCTCCTACTAAGGGGTCCTCATAAGTGCGGTTCTTGGTAGGCTGTCCACCTCCGGGTGTTGTCGACGGACCAGCAGTGGATCTAACACCACCCACATGGGGCGAGTCGGTAACGACGTCATTGTAGAAGTTATGCAGCTCCACGAGTTTCAAATTTTACCCTCTCTGTGAGCGATGTGACTTGGCTTGGGTCTTTACTGAAAATTAGCCAGTCCATTAATGAAACGAACACATTGAAGGTCAGCTATCAAGTTTTGACGAGACCTCCGTTAAAAATCGTTGAACAACTGGGTGTAGACGGCGTAACTCATGTTACCCTGCGTAATTCCTAGCAAGGCGCCAATTGCGTTATCTTGAATGTTGGGCAACAAACACGTCTTACGAAGCTCCTCCACCAATGAATCAAAAGAAGCATGAATGGCTGCAAGGTTTACGGTTCAGCCACGAGCTGTTAAGGGGTTCTAAAAACTGTGAAGTAACCCATATCACTGTGTCGTAAGAATCAACAGTAATTCCGAGCAAGACGAAACGTTGCGGTTGTGCCTCGAGCCAGTCCTCGAGTTCACGCGGTTCACGTCCAAACTAAAACTTAGAATTAATCGCAGCCTTGCGCTGAGTCTCAGTAAGGGTAACATGTAGACCAGCAAAATTGGTTAGGGGGGACAGAAGTGCCCATTCGCAAGTCAGCATGGGTTTGTCCACACAATTGGTTGATGTAACCACGGATACGCATCCACACATGACCAGAGTCGACAGACGTAAACCGAGAGTAGAAGAGAAATTGTTTCGGTAACGACGTATCTTCATGGCAAAGTACACGGTAAGTGTAAAATGCACGACGAAAAGTCTCCCATTGAGTCACGTGAACAAAGTGAAGTAACTCATACTTACGCTTCAGAGCTGGAAGTAACCAATGTTTGCCTGGCGTAAGAGTAAGACCGTCAGCGTCAATCGTTTGCGGCACGACGTAAGAACCATCCGGATTAATAGTCTACATGGCAGTAACAATCTGCTCGAGCTGAGCATGTGTGCGTAAATTAGCCGTCACATAGGGAACTCGAGCAAACGCTGAAAAGCCGTAGACAAGTTGACGTTGCCCTTCGGGTAATGCGACGTGAACCGGAGCGTCACTCAACATGGTTAAGGCATCAGGGGTCAAAGTAAGGCTAGTTTCCTCAAGTAACTCATGAACATCAACATGAACATGCCCTTCGTTAGGCAGTAACGAACCGGCAAGAAACCATGTTTTACCAGTGCGAGGCTCACTATCGTAGATTGGTACATATGTGGTATGTGGCCACATATGTCAACTATGCTTTTTCGGTGAGCCGGTAAAGCGCACGCCTAATACGCGGAAGGTCGCGGGTTCGATGCCCGGTGAGGTCGATCATTGTATGTAGGCGTGTCACGGCCCAAGAAGAACTCCCACCTTCCACATTGGTTTCGGAGCCGGGCTGCGGTCCGGGGAGACTACGGGGGGGGCCGTGGTAGTGTCGTAGATTGGTACATATGTGGTATGTGGCCACATATGTCAACTATGCTTTTTCGGTGAGCCGGTAAAGCGCACGCCTAATACGCGGAAGGTCGCGGGTTCGATGCCCGGTGAGGTCGATCATTGTATGTAGGCGTGTCACGGCCCAAGAAGAACCCCCACCTTCCACATTGGTTTCGGAGCCGGGCTGCGGTCCGGGGAGACTACGGGGGGGGCCGTGGTAGTGTCGTAGATTGGTACATATGTGGTATGTGGCCACATATGTCAACTATGCTTTTTCGGTGAGCCGGTAAAGCGCACGCCTAATACGCGGAAGGTCGCGGGTTCGATGCCCGGTAAGGTCGATCATTGTATGTAGGCGTGTCACGGCCCAAGAAAAACCCCCACCTTCCACACTCACGCTGTAAAACGAGCTTATATCGGACGCTTTAGAACCACCAACATATAGAACGACCACCACGTAATGACCAGGTCCAAGAGAAGCCATTTCGAGGTAATCAAGAAGCGTCGAGGAAATCAAGCGAAAACGAAAACGTGCGTCGACCAAAGAGCTCCGAAACCATTGTGGCGGTTAGCCTTCGGAAAGCTAAATGCATACACAAATCTGTTATGTTCTGTTCTGTTCTGTCGGTGCTGTGTCTGTAGGTGGAAGTGCAAATGGAGAAAGAATTGAGCAGAAGATGGCTCACTCTTAGTATTGAAGTGTAGATTGTATTTGAACAAATGGAATTTGTTATTAAATGATTATGTCACCTCCCTCTACTTCACTAGGCTTAAATAGTCTTTGCCTAGCTAGCTTGCACCTGCCCTCGCTTGGTTCTCGTGTCAAGTGCTAGGGCTTTCCAACTCCCATTAACAAACTAACGACGCGGCTCGTCTAGTCTCGGGTATCACATTTTGCAATGGAAACCTCGCTTCGCGCGTCGTCTGGCTAGTCAAATGAAATGTGCGTACATGTATGTACCGGGAGGTACTGGTAGTATGGTACGCGCATCAGAACCCTCGCTAATTTGCGGTAGCGACGTACCCACGTTGTACGTCCTTCCGATGGAAAAGCACGAATTGGAATTAGTAACGAGTACATGTACAATGTCGTGCAATGTACTATTGCATGATTGCACTCGTTACAATGAGGGGAGTAGGCGTGTAGAAGAGGTTATAATCATGTTATCTATGTGATTGCGCTGCTGACTTTTTGTGCTTATGTGTGTGTGTGTGTGTGTGTGTGTGTGTGTGTGTGTGTGTGTGTGTGTGTGTGTGTGTGTGTGTGTGTGTGTGTGTGTGTGTGTGTGTGTGTGTGTGTGTGTGTGTGTGTGTGTGTGTGTGTGTGTGTGTGTGTGTGTGTGATAAACCCAACTGGACACCCTTGAAGGTCAAATCTGCCGCGCCCTCCGCTCCGCCGTCTCCTCGGTACGCAGCCTCCCCCGCACCGCCCTTCACCGACCCACCTCTGACCTCGGCTACGGCCTCCCCTCTCTCAAAGCCCATGCCGCACAACTCACAGTCTGCCACCTTCACAAAACCCTGAACTCCCCCGGATACAGGGGCCAAATGGCCAGAGCCCACATACACAAAGTCTCCACCACATACTCCCACTGGCCCATTGAATCCATAATGTCAGGCAGCCTATCCCTCCCCACGCTCAGATGCCTAGTGCGTGCCCAACGCGATGCCGGCACCTCATTTCACAACATCCCTCCCCTTTCCCTCACCAACCCCATTGCCACCACTATCCGCACCCACTTCACCAGACAAGACGCACAACTCCGTACATCACTCAGAGACAGAGCCACGCACATCACCGACCCACTCCATCACAAACAAGCCTACCGCGAATTCTCACCCCGCAAGACACACACCTCCCTCCTTCCCCGCCTTAACCCACTATGGCGAAATCACATAACCACATGGCCACAAGTCCTCCTCCGCGCCACCCCTTCCTCCCTCATCCTCAAATCCAGTCAGTCCATCTCCAAACTCACAGGGTCCGACACTTCTCTCACTCTCCCAATTCGCCTACTCGCCGCAATCCTCACCGAACCCACTGACACTATCCACAACCGCCTCCCCGTCACGAACCTCAACACCAAACAAGCCTCCCTCCCCACCACCATACATCCCTCCTGGATTCCCCTCCTCAACCCACACCTCCCCAGACTCCCTTCTACCCTCTCCCCAGACATCCACTCCTCCCGCACCACCACTACCATCCCCACAGCCCGCATCACACACATAGACACGGAATACCTCACCCCCACAGACCACCACTTCCCCCCTTGCGACGTGACACGCATCATATCCAAACACAAAGACACAGAATACGGACAAACACAATACATGGTCGAATGGGCCCCGGAACACCTCACGGAATGGGACATCCACCTCCAACTCGACGAAGGCTTCCAACTCATCTCTTCCACCCCCACATCGATAACCCTACCCCCCCCCTCCCCCACTGACTGCTCAATATGCCATAACCCTCTTCACTTGGAACCCACTTCCACCTGCTCCACATGCCAGCACTTTGCAATCCACTCACAATGCCGCCCAGCTCAGGGTCCTGCCACATGGCAGTGCGACTGGTGTGCGAGTGGCCAACAACACGACCTCACCCGTCTCCACGAGGTCCAATGGGCCCCATGCCTTCAACTTCACGACACCATTAGTGAGACCCCCTCCGGCCCCACCGCCCTCACAGCATTTAACTCTGGCTTTGTCCCATCCACCACACCCATCCTGCCAGAACCCGGACCTCCTCCGTGGTCACACCCCCTAATCACATTCAACCACGACCCCATTAACCCCGACCTTGACATGCTCCCTACCGGTAAATTCGCCATCCACGCACACCCATCCCTCCACGACACCACCATACTCTGCACTCCTGACGGCCGCGCAATCACCACCCTTAACGGCCCTCGCGTCCGCCATCTCTACCAACTCTTTCGCCCCGACCTCTCGCAACATACGTTCGAGGAGGAGGTATATCGCCTCCTTACTCGCCTAGGCTCTCGGTCGGAAATCCAATCCCCCACACCCACCACCACCACACGCAACAGATGGGCCACTAGAGAGGACCTCCTCTCCGCTCTACGACACACATTCCACATCCAGACAGAACTCTACTCGGACCCCCTTAACAAATCACTCCACTCACACACCTACCACTCGCTTTACCCAGAAGACATAGTCTTCTCGTCCAGCGGCAGTAATGCTCCACACACATGGCAGGGTACCAATATCGCAAATCCCGAATACGACCACGAATGCATGCGCCGTGCCATGGAACATGCAATCACCAGCGCACATCTCACAAACACACACACCCCCAGCGCTACCATCCTCATTCTCCCCCGATGGGAACACACACCATACCGCCACTCTAAATACATCAACTCCCCCTACACACATCACCTATACACCCTCCCCAACGACGCGAACACCTTCCTACCCCCCGACCAACACACCGGCCATCCCACCCCTACCCCTTTCGGCACACGCTGGATGGTAGACATCTACCTCATCGCTAACTCACTCGCACTCCACAACCTTCCCTCACGCACAGCCATGACCGCACTCCACAACACCCTAGAATCTATCTACGACACACACCTCCCAAACCCCACCATCAACATCTCACCACCACACCTCACCACCTCCTACTCCCCTCACTCCGCAGGTATATACCATCTCCCCCCCAACCCCACCCACCCCCTTACCCACCCCCTACAAGAACGCACACGACTAACATACTCCCCGACCAGCGGAATCCTTGCTTGGAACTCGCAGGACTTCGTATACACAGACGGCTCGAAAAAAGGAGGCAATTCCCCTCTTGGAGCGGCAGCCACCCACCCCGCCTCGGACACCAACATCAGAATCCTGGTGACCTCTACCCCCCCTCCCATACCATTAATCGAGCCGAACTAGCTGGTATCGCCATAGGCCTCCAACTAGGACATACCCACCTCCTTACTGACAGTGCGTGCTCCCTCCGCCTCATACAAGGTTACCTTAACTGCCCCTCCGCCTACAGGCACAACATCCACCGAGACACACTCCTCTCCATCACACACACCCTCAATACCCGCTGCGAAGCAGGCATCCGCACGCATCTAGGTAAAATTAAAGCACACAACCATTCCCTCGGCAACGAACTAGCAGACACACTCGCTAACCAGGTCGCTGATGGTCACCCGCCAGATACAACATACAACACAGGCTCGGAGGTGTCAATTGGACACTGGACCTGGCCTTACACCCTCATACCGCAAACCCAAGGCGAACCCATACCCCACATATACACAAACCTCAAAACCGACGCACACACACACAGCCGCAAGCACACCCTTACACCCCTCTCGCAAACATCCAAACACGGCGCCCTCCTCGCCCGCGCGACAGAGGACGGTGCCGACTTCACCTTCCACAAAAAACACTCAACACTCACCAACACACAATTCACCCACAAACAAGAATTCATTTGGGGCGTTCACAACACCCGCCTCCTCACACACAATCCCACCCTGCGATGTCCCATGTGTGGCCAATTCACCAGCAACGGCCACATGGCCGGTAACTGCCCATCCATGTCTGGCCTGAGACAGGACCGACACAACAGCGCGCTACAACTCCTCCTGTCTCTCCTCGAACGCCACAATGGAGGCCGATGGGAGACTATCACTGCGGACTTCGGTAACAAACCCATCAAGTCTTTCCCCCACCCCACCCCCTCCTACACCCCTCTTGATTGCCATCCCCCACACCCCTCCCACATGCCTACCCGCCTTGTTGATGCTGACGAAGGTCTCTCGCCCGACTCCCTAACCTCGTGTCCCGCTATACTCCCCTCCGACATCCTCCCGCCTGCACTGCGTCCCCCGGCACATAAACCCGATTTCATACGCCTCCTCGAACCTCGCTTTGTCGGCCACAACAACGGCCACCGTAGATACTCGTCTATCAAAAAAATTCAGATAGGGGAGTGGAAATAATGCACCGACCACAACCTCTCACACACAGCCCGCTTGATTAGGAACAAATACACACACCTCGCAAACGCCATCCGAAACCATTGGCCAGGTACCGAAGTCGACATCCTACCCATAGTCATGAGCCGCACGGGCACACCGCACTCATCCACCATCGCAAGTCTCACCTCCCTCCTCACCCTCCGCACAGACCCTCCGGACAAACTCATCTCCAAAACTCGCCTGGACACGTCTCGCATCCTTTCCACCCTCCATACACACACCGTCCAATGGCTGCACTATCTCCTCCTTGTCTATCGCACCAAATCACGCATGACCACTCGCCAATCATCCGCATAAGAACCCACTTCAGGCCCCTTCTTGCACACCACCTTTAAACCACTCCGGACCCTCCCCGGGGGGAGTAAAACCCCGACCACACTTGGAGAGGTTGGACATAGGTGGTTAACGGTCTAGCCCTGACTTGTAAGTTCCCTGTTTGACGTAGTTGGGAGGGCCCAGAGACAGCAGCCGACGCATCCGGCTTTTGGTGAAAAACCGGCGCATACGGTACATGTTGTAAACAATTTCAATTTCAATTTGTGTGTGATAAATAAGTATTACGAGTATGAGCCTCCATGGATTATCTTAATGATTACAAAAATACAGAGTGAGAGACATAGAGGGTATGTGTGTATACATGATTAAAAAAATACAAAAAAACGGCGCGCACAAAGAACTACAGGTACGCGCCACTCGTATAAATCATTTGGACTGTCGTAAAGGTCAGAGGGCACTGTACCTTTACAAGTACTTCTGGCAGTTCGAGACAGATGCTGAACAACACAAAAGACGACGCGACACGCTGACGTCACACGTTGAGCAGCGATCAACTCCGACGCCTCCGACAACTCGGACACAACGCGCTGTGCTGCTTACAGCAAGAGCCAACAGCACCGCCGTGAATCTCGCATACCTTTTCCCAACTTTCCCATGATCTCTGCGTAAGCGTAGCGTTCTACGCACTCTTACGTAAACGTTCCGTCCGTGGCGTGACTGCCTGTCGTGGACACGGAGGCACAGCACCGACTTGGCGCGCTTTATTTCTCCTGCAGTTCTGCTGACGTGTAGAAGCACGCTGTCAAATGTTTCGCCTCGCGACGGTTGGTGCACGCTCGCAGTGGCTATCGCCCTTCCGCGGTCGCACTTTGTTTAAAACGGTCGCGAGCACCTGGACTGTGCTGGACGCCTGCAATGCCGGGCCTCTGTCGCCGGACTTCGCCGCGAACAAGGCCGCAATGGACACCGCCGTTTCGGAACTTCATGCCAGTTTGGCGGAGACCTCGTCGGGCGGTGGGGAGGTGGCAGTGGCGCGGCACCGCGCGCGCGGAAAGATGCTCCCGCGCGAACGGATCGACGTTCTCCTGGATCCCGGCGCACCTTTCCTCGAGCTTTCCCAGCTGGCCGGCAAGGGACTATACGGTACTCCTCCATCCACGGTTATAGAGTGACTACCCGCCGCAGTTTTCCGATTGTGAGAGGCTGCATTTCCATTATTTTGTTATGTCGAAAAGATGACACAGGGCTTTGTTTGGCCTCCCTTGCTTTTTCCTTGTCCATATGTCAATGTTGTGTTTCATCATTTAATGTTCATACGATATACCGAAATTCGCGATTCCGAACTCCGCTTCTTATTGATTAATTTAGAACAGCTTCTTACTGGTTGATTTAAGACGCGGCCCGCGTTCATTTTGCCCCGCGCCCCTTTGCAAAACTACTTTTGGCCAGTACATTCTTTAATAGATACTGCAGATGACATGTTTTCGGGTCTGAATGGCCTATACCATCACGGCGAGGTATAGGGTGGGGAGATAGGGTTACGGGTTTTAGGGTTTATTCAGGATTGATTGTGCTGAGACAACTAGGCACATTTCCCGATAGGAAATATATTCTGAAGCGGAACACCCCCCCCCCCTCCCCCCCCCCCCCTTCTCTCATATTTTGGAGAGAGTCCGCCACGACCAGGAGCAATAAGCACCATTATCCTCTTGTCACTCGTGCCCTTTTGTTTCCCCTCCCATTCCCCCTGTCCGTGCTCATGTTCTGTTTGTAATCAAAAACACCAATAACGAAGGGCGACTCATCGCCTGGTATGTACGTGTTTCCTGCCAGTCCCATATCCCGGGGGCGCAAAAAAAAAAAATAAAAAAAATGTACGTGTTTATTTATGGTATGTACGAGTTTATTTCTGGTATGTTCACATGTACTGGTTTGTATTTATGGTACCGGTGGGTACTCTTATTCTGCATCCTTTGAATGCCTTCCCATTCCGCCTCGGGCTCAGGTTTTTTGCTTGTTGGCCTTCACTGCTGTTTTTGTAAGAAATTCTTCTAATGTAATCAAAAACATTGGTTGCAAGAAGCACTTCAGGAACGTGGCGACAGGGAAAATAAGGGGAAGGGGGGGGGGACACCAAGAGGGCAAGAGTGAGAAGACGAGGGTAATGGAGTCCGAGGCACGGCAAAGGGAAGCGCTGCTCTTCTTATTTCTTGATATCTCATTTTTTGGTGCTCTGTTCTTTCATAATATACAGTGGTCATTTTCTTACAAGGAAAAGCAGTGGAAACGACCACGAAAATGGCGATGGAAAGACCCCGCTTCGGTTATCAACTGCCTGCCTGAGTATCACAAAGTGCTGCACCATCGCGTGTCCGTTTTTTCCATTCTATT
>JAPMLY010001699.1:45383-66908 GCA_026401115.1 Tetraselmis chui
AAGCAAGCGCAGAGGAGTCTCCAATCAAGGAGTGGGAGGCAGCTATCAAGAGCGAGTACGACTCACTTGTAATTCGGAAAACCCGGACATTGGGCCTGTTAATCCATGTACACACGGAATGGCATGAAGGGGGATAGAACCGCCGCTTCCCGGAACGGAGGTGTACGCCTTATCCAAGTACCGCCAAAAGTCGGTACCCGATAGGAACATATTGTGTATATGAACCCATCGCATCGCATCGCGACTGAGCGGCGAACACCTATAGCGAACACCTATAGGTGGAGGGCCAAGACTCCCCCGGAGTCTAGCGTATTGAAATTGAAATTGAAATTGTTTACAACATGTACCGTATGCGCCGGTTTTTCACAAAAAGCCGGATGCGTCGGCTGCTGTCTCTGGGCCCTCCCAACTATGCCATACAGGAACTTACAAGTCAGGGCTAGACCGTTTTCCACCTATTCCAACCTCTCCAAGGGTGTTCGGGGGCTTTACTCCCCCCGGGGAGGGTGCAAGTAGAGGCGAAGGTTGTGTGCAGTTAGGGTCGTGCTTGGAGGCGATGTGCGGATGCGCGGCGGGAGGTCGTGCGGGACTTGATGCGGTATATGAGTAGGAGGTGATGCAACCATTGGACAGTATGTGTATGGAGTTGTGCAAGAATGCGAGACGTGTCGAGGCGTGCCTTGGAGACGAGCTTATCAGGAGGGTCGGTGCGGGCTGTGAGAAGGGAAGTGAGACTCGTGATGGTGGAGGAGTGCGGTGTACCTGTGCGGCTCATGACGATGGGGAGGATGTCGACCACTGTGCCCGGCCAGTGGCTGCGGATGGCATTAGCGAGGGGTGTGTATTTGGCACGAGTAATGCCAGCTGTGTGGGAGAGGTTGTTGTCTGTGCAGTACTTCCATTCTCCTATCTGAATCTTTTTTATGGATGCGTAACGTCGGCGACCGTTGGAGTGACCAACGAATCGGGGTTTGAGGATGCGGATGAAGTCAGGTTTGTGTGCAGGGGGACGAAGCGGAGGGGGGAGAATTTCAGGGGGAGGATGGCGGGGCATGAGGTTAGGGAGTCAGGCGAGAGACCTTCGTCAGCGGCTACAAGTCGGGTGGGCATGTGGTTGGGGTGAGGTGGGTGGCAGTCAAGTGGAGTGTGGGCAGGGGTGGGGGAAGCAAACGATTTTATGGGTTTGTTACCGAAGTCTGCGGTGATGGTTTCCCAGCGTCCTCCGTTGTGGCGTTCCAGTAGGGAGAGTAGGAGTTGCAGAGCGCTGTTGTGTCGGTCATGTCTTAGACCAGACATAGAGGGGCAGTTACCGGCCATGTGACCGTTGCTAGTGAATTGGCCGCATAGGGGGCAGCGTAGGGAGGGGTTGTGAGTAAGAAGGCGGGTGTTGTGGACGCCCCACATGAATTCTTGCTTGTGTGTGAACTTGATATTTGTGAGGGTGGAGTGTTTTTTGTGGTAAGAGAAATCGGCGCCGTCCTTCGCGGCGCGGGCGAGGAGGGCTCCGTGTTTGGTTGTTTGCTAAAGAGGAGTGTGTGTGTGTGTTTGGTGCTGTAGGTGTGTGCATCAGCTTTGAGGTTGGTGTACTTGTAGGGTATGGGTTCCCCTAGGGTTTGTGGGATGAGGGTGTATGGCCATGTCCAGTGGCCTATCGTGACCTCTGAACCTGTGGTGTATGTAGTGTCGGGTGGGTGACCATCCGCGACGAGGTTGGCGAGGGTGTCTGCGAGGTCGTTGCCTCGGGAATGGTTGTGGGCTTTGATTTTGCCGAGGTGTGTACGGATGCCTGCGTCGCAGCGGGTTTTAAGGGTGTGTGTGATGGATAAGAGGGTGTCGCGGTGAATGTTGTGGCGGTAAGCGGAAGGGCAGTTTAAGTATCCTTGTATGAGGCGGAGGGAGCACGCACTGTCTGTGAGGAGGTGGGTGCGGCCAAGTTGGAGGCCTATATCTATGGCAGCTAATTCAGCGCGATTTATTGTATGTGAGGGAGGGGTAGAGGTCACCAGGATTTTGATTTCGGTGTCCGAGGCGGGGTGGGTAGCTGCTGCTCCGAGGGGGGACGAGCTTCCTTTTTTCGAGCCGTCTGTGTATACAAAGTCCTGCCAGTTCCAAGCAGGGGTGCCTCTGGTGGGGGGGTACGTTAGATGCACGCGGTCCGGGAGGGGGTATGTGAGGGGGTGAGTTGGGTGTGGGGGGCGGTGGTATATACCCGCTGAGTGGGGGGAGTAGGTGCCAAAGACGTGTGGAGGAGGGAGGGTGATGATGGGGTTGGGGAGGTGAGTGTCGTAGATGGATTCGAGAGTATTGTGAAGTGCGGTCATGGCTGTGGGTGATGGGAGGGTGGAGAGTGCGAGGGGGTTGGCGACGAGGTAAATGTCGACCATCCATCGTGTGCCGAATGGGGTAGGGGTGGGGTTGCCAGTGTGTTGGTCGGGGGGTAGGAAGGTGTTGGCGTCATTGGGGAGGGTGTAAAGGTGGTGGGTGTACGGGGAGTTGATGTATTTGGAGTGGCGGTAGGGTGTGTGTTCCCATCGGGGGAGGATGAGGATGGTTGCGCTGGGTGTGTGAGGGGCTGTGAGGTGTGCGCTGGTGATTGCGTGTTCCATGGCTCGTCTCATGCATTCGTGGTCGTATTCGGGGTTGGCTATGTTGGTGCCTTGCCAAGTGTGCGGGGCATTGCTGCCACTAGATGAGAAGACTATATCTTCGGGGTAGAGGGAGTGGTAGGTGTGGGAGTGAAGGGATTTATTGAGGGGGTCTGAGTAGAGTTCTGTCTGGATGCGGAATGTGTGACGGAGAGCTGTGAGGAGGTCTTCTCTGGTGGCCCATCTATTACGGGTGGTGGTGGCGGGTGTGGGTGAGTGAATTTCTGAGCGGGAACCTAGGCGGGTGAGGAGGTGGTAGACCTCCTCTTCGAACGTATGTTGCGATAGGTCGGGGCGGAAGAGTTGGTAGAGGTGGCGGACGCGGGGGCCGTTAAGGGTTGCGACTGCGCGGCCGTCGGGAGTGCAGAGTATGGTGGTGTCGAAGAGGGATGGGTGTGCGTGGATAGCGAATTTACCGGTAGGGAGCATGTCGAGGTCGGGGTTGATGGGGTCATGGTTGAATGTGATTAGGGGGTGTGACCACGGAGGGGGTCCGGGTTCTGGCAGAATGGGTGTGGTGGAGGGGACATAGCCGGAGTTAAATGCGGTGAGGGCGGTGGGGCCGGAGGGGGTCTCACTGATGGTGTCGTGGAGTTGTAGGCATGGGGCCCACTGCACTTCGTGGAGGCGGGTGAGGTCGTGTTGTTGGCCGCGAGCACACCACTCGCACTGCCATGTGGCGGGTCCCTGAGCTGGGCGGCATTGGGAGTGTATGGCGAAGTGCGGGCATGTGCAGCAGGTGGAGGAGGGTTCTGTGTGCAGGGGGTCATGACAGATGGAGCAGGCGGTGGGGGAGGGGGAGGGGAGGCATACCGATGTGGGAGTGGAGGAGATGAGGCGGAAGCCGTCGTCGAGTTGTAATTGAATGTCCCATTCCGTGAGGTGTTCCGGGGCCCATTCAACCATGTACTGCGTTTGGCCGTATTCTGTGTCCTTGTGTTTGGAGATGATGCGTGTTACGTCGCAGGGGGGGTAGTGGTGGTCTGAGGGGGTGAGGTATTCTGTGTCTAAGTGTGTGGTGGGTGCGGTGGGGGTGGGGTGAGTGGTGCGGGAGGTGTAGATGCCGGATGAGAGGGTGGGGGGTGAGCGGGGGAGGTGAGGGGAGAGGAGGGGTATCCATGAGGGGTGTATAGTGGTGGGGGGGGACGCTTGGTTGGTAGTGAGGCTTGTGATGGGGAGGCGGTTGTGGATAGTATCGAGGGGTTCAGTGAGAATTGCGGCGAGGAGGCGGATGGGAACCGAGAGTGGGGTGGTGGACCCCGTGAGTGTGGTGATGGTCTTGCATGATTTGTTTGTTTGTACGTGTGAGGGTCGGTGATGTGTGTGGCTTTGTCCCTGAGTGAGGCGAGGAGGGCGTTGTCTTGAGTGGTGAAGTGGGCTCGGATTGTGGAGGCGATAGGGTTGGTGAGGGAGAGTGGAGGGATGTTGTGGAATAGGGTGCCCGCATCGCGTTGAGCTCTGACTTAGCACTTGAGTGTGGGTGGGGTGTAGCAGGTGGACATGATGGATTCCGAGGGCCAATGGGAGTACGTGGTGGATAGGGTGCGGATGTGTGCGCGGGCCATGTGGCCTCTATAGCCTGAGGCGTTCATGATTTTATGTAGGTGGCAAACTGTGAGTTGTGCGGCGTGGGTTTTGAGGGAGGGGAGGCCGTATCCTAGGTCTGAGGTAGGGCGGTGGAGGGCGGTGCGGGGAAGGTTACGTACCGAGGAGACGGCGGAGCGGAGTGCGCGGCAGATTTGTCCTTCGAGAGTGTCGAGTTGGGAGTCGGTGAAGAGGCCGAGCTGGAGGGTGAAATGCTTTCCGATGAGGAGTCCGCGGATGACCCTGATTTTGCGGGATTGTGTTAGTGGGGAGGTGGAAAGGGTGGTGATGAGGGATGCAGTGGTACGTTTGAGTTCTTGCCAGTGTTTGGTGAAGTTGAGGGAGGTGTTTAGTTCTACCCCTAGGACATGGTATGTGTCCTTGGGGCCAATGGAGGGAATGGGGGCCGGGGTGGAGTTTATGGAGATGAACTGAGTTTGCAGGCGGGATGCGAGGAGGGTAGTGTTGGCGAGGGTGAGGGCGTTGCCTGTGCGCCAGAGCGCGCCGGTGATGCAGCATTTGCGGATGTTGACGGTCATGCCCGTGTAGGCGCTGAAGAGGGAGAGCTTTCTGAGCTGGATGGTCATGTTGGGGGTCGAGCCTGTGGCGAGGCTGAGGTCGTCGGCGAATCCGTGTCCTGGGTATGTGGCTGTGGGTTCTGTGGGGTCGACGTTAGTAGCGGGGGGCGTGGGCGGTAGCCCCGGCTTCCCACCGTGAACCAGCGAAGGAAGGGTTCAAGGAAGAGGGTGAATAGAAAGGGGGAGAGGGTGTCGCCCTAGAGGGTTCCGCGATTGATGTCTATAGAAGGGGTGGGGCCATGTGGTGTAATATAGTCCGTTGTGGAGACCCCGTAGAGGTGTTCACATGTGTCGACAAAGGTGGGGGGCATACCGAGTTGGCGCATGTGTTTGAACATGATACGGTGGTCCGCGGCGTTGAAGGCGCCTTTGAAATCTGCGTACATGACATAGATGTCTTTTTTGTGGAGTTTCGCGTCCTCCATTGTCATAATGAGGGAGGAGAGGGCGTCGTGGATACTGCGGTGTTGTCGGAATCCGTCATGTTGGTCGCTGAGAATGCCGTGGGTTTCGGCGTACTTCGAGCCTGCGTTTTTGATTAGTGCTGTCCAAAGTTTAAGGAGGTTGTTCATGAGGGCGATAGGGCGGTAGTTTTCAAGGAGGGAGGGGTCGCCTTTTTTATGTAGGAGGCAGGTTGTGCTGTGGCACCAATCAGGAGGGGTGTAGGATTTGTGTGCTAGGAGGGAGAGGAGAGAGAAGAGGGCGGAGCGGGTCGCCGGTGGTAGGAATTTGATGATTTCATTGGGGATACCGTCGGGGCCGGGGGCTTTGCCGGTGCCTAGGGAGTTGAGTGTTTTATCGAAAGAGTCTAGCGTACACACATGTGTCCATTAGAAGCCCTACGGAGGGATATGTAAACACTCCCCCTTAATGGACAAACTCCGGCCGGTGCCCTAGTAAACCCCACGTAAACGCGGAGGGCCCATAACCTGTTAATCCATGTACACACGGAATGGCATGAAGGGGGATAGAACCGCCGCTTCCAGGAACGGAGGTGTACGCCTTATCCAAGTACCGCCAAAAGTCGGTACCCGATAGGAACATATTGTGTATATGAACCCATCGCATCGCATCGCGAATGAGCGGCAAACACCTATAGCGAACACCTATAGGTGGAGGGCCAAGACTCCCCCGGAGTCTAGCGTACACATGTGTCCATTAGAAGCCCTACGGAGGGATATGTAAACAGGTCCCTTGTCCTGCCGCTTGCATACTCGAAGATTCCAAGTGGGTGTTCAAGCTGAAGCGCGATGCCAATGGGCAGATAACAAGGTACAAAGCAAGACTTGTGGCTCGCGGGTTTACTCAAGAGAAGGGTGTGGACTACCGCGAGACCTTCGCTCCCACAGTGAGGGTGATTTCTATTAGAACATTGCTCGCGCTTGTTGCTTATAATGATTGGGAGGTGGAGGAGCTTGATGTGGCGACGGCATTCTTGGAGGCCGATATCGAGGAGGAAATCTACATGAGACAGCCGGATGGATTCCGTCACTTCGACATCAATGGAGAGGAGCGAGTTTGCTTGTTCAAAAAATCATTGTATGGCCTCAAGCAAGCTCCAAGGAACTGGAATAAGACAATCACAGCATGGCTAGAGGAGTATGGCTTCAGCCAATCCAAGGTGGATCCCGGCATTTACGTCTTCATCAAGGAGGGTGAGCTTTATGTCTTGGCGTTGTACTTGGACGACAACATCATCGTCGGACCAGCGGTAGCTTCATCGTTGGGTTCAAATCGGCTTTCGGTGAAAGGTTCAACGTGCAAGACCTTGGTCCAGCGTCTTGGTTGCTTGGCATGACAGTCGAGCGTGATCGTGGCAGCCGCATCATCAGGATTGGACAACAACAATACGTATTAGATATGTTGGAGCGCTTCAACATGATGGATTGCAAGCCAGTGGGCTCACCTATGGCGGTTGATGCTTTGAGCAATTGTGTGGAGACGTCGACATCAAAGTTGCCTCCCGGTCTAGTGCCGTGCCAAAGCTTGATCGGTAGCTTGTTGTACGCTTTTGTAAGCACACGGCCCGACATCACCATGGCTGTTAGCCACCTTAACTGATACATGTCCGACCCCTCTCAGTCACATTGGGAGCAAGCCAAGAGGGTGCTTCGCTACCTCAAGGGGACCGCAGATTCGGTGCTAATGTACGGTGGCGCACCCTCATCAAAGGTGGTAGGATGGTCAGATTCTGACTACGCGAGTGACATTGGCGAGCGGCGCTCTCGCACGGGTATGTGTTCATGCTCAACGGTGCAACGGTGAGTTGGAAAAGTCAGCGGCAACAAACTATGGCGCTATCGACAGCGGAGGCAGAGTATATAGCGCTGACTGCGGCCACTCAGGAGGCGATGTTTTTGAAGCAACTGCTCCATGAGTTTCACCAAGACTCCGGGTCTCCCGTCACAATTCACGAGAACAATCAGAGGTGTATTGCACTCAGCAAGAATAACATGACGACCGGACGCATCAAGCACATGGACGTGAGGTACCACTTCTGTCGGGAGGAGGTGGAGAGCGGAGACATCGAGGTGCAATATTGTGCGACGGAGAACATGCTTGCTGATGTGCTAACCAAGCCATTAATGAGTGCAAGGCACGGCAAGTTGTGCAATGCCATCATGGGATTGCCTGCGTAGCAAGGGGGACTGTTGCGCGACATAGTTTGTGTGGTAATCAAGTTGCTACACAGCAATGTTGGTCAGTAGCATCGTGATAGTACGGCTGTGACTCAGCACTATAAGATGATAAGCCAATCAGCAATAGAGAGGATTAGGTGGCTGATGGTGGCAAGTTGGTGAGCGTTAGATATCATCTATAGGCTCAGAATATACGTTGGCGTGTGCTCACCACAAGGTGAGTGCGTGTCCTGTGATAGGCAAGTGCTAGGCACTTGCTGAGGGTGAGATAACATGCAGTGTCACTCACCGAGTGTAAGCACTCCTTATCGCCCCCTCAACTTTGGCAAAGAGCAAATAAGTGCCCGGCATCATTGCAAGCCGCTAGCAAAATGACTGCACACCAACGCCCGCGGGTCTCGCGGTCCAGAAGAAATTGTTTTCGGCCTCCCGATTGTTTCCTTGGCGCATCTGTTGTGAGTGAAGGTGCGACCGGTACTTGGCTGCTTGGAGGTGTGGAGGCTCTAGATGTGCTCTTTTTGGAGGTAACAGCGATATCTCACGCCATTGTGAAGCTTCATGGAAGGCTGGAAACTCGGTACGGGCACTCTTATTAGTGATGTACTTCGTTGCGCGGAAGATAGCAGCTTCGAACTTAACTCACATTTCTGACAGTCGTGTCGGCCTTGCAACGGCCTACGGCTGCAACCAACAACATACATACCCATTCGAGGAGAATCAGGCACACAATGCGCGGAGGTAGCGAAGCCCGACAAGATTTATATGTTAAACCAATCAAAATATGTAAAAAAAAAAAAGCAGCGGAGACCACCAAGCAAAAAGAAGAAAGGAGGAAAAAGCCTAAGCCCGACGAACATGAAGGCATGCCACAGCTACGGCACTGCCCTCATGCAAAGCGTCAAGGAGATAGGAACCCTAAGTATTATGAAGAGCAGCATCAAGTCATTGCATGAACTCTCGCCGCACACTGCATGGCGCATCGAAGCAAGATGGCGCGCGAGCTGGGGGTGCGAAAAGCGGAGTTCCCATCAAGTGCCTCGGGATATGTGTGTGATAAGTAATACATTTGTATGATTAATCACACACCATAGTCACGTGAAAAACGGATCCGCCCCACGCGAGGAAAAGTTAGTACTTTGTCAAATTTGGCAACGTGTACCTGAGAGTGTTCTGTGCTTAACTCCGTTGACTCAAAACCTAGGGTGGTGCGGAAGTGGTTCAACCGTGCAATTTGCCGAGATCGCCTGCCGGCGATCCATCACCACCACCATGAGGAAGACCGTAACGACTGGATCACGCGTCTCCGCCCGTAGAGGCCCCCTTCAGCCCCTAAGAGATGGTGCACAACGACAATAACATGACCGAACCTACGGGACAGTCGGCGAGTCTATTAGTGAAGGCCTATGGGTGGTAGTTTGGGATGGCATACCGCCGAAACACGAGTCAGGTCGCGCTCTACGCGTCGAACCCGACAACGCAGACTGTTTAACCCCATCACCAACACAAACCAGCAACGCACAACGTGTTGCAGTGTGAATGCCCTTTCAGCCCCCCCGGCGAGCTGTGCAAATTCATGGTGCAGTTACGGAGAGTGCGTTATTAGTACCAATTAGTACAGGGTCGGTAGTGAGTGATACCGGTACGCCGACTATCGAACCCACACTACCTGTCGACCTTATTATGTCGTGGGGGTCCTCCGCTAACTCCAGCCCGAGCGACATATCGCCACCTACCGACGCGGGGGATATTCCCGGCAACACAACCGAAGCCCTCGATATGGAGGGCGACTCGTCCGATGACGAGGGCGACCCCGCTCTCCCCGACGATACCGCCCAAGACTCCCAAGGCGTCGAGGACGCCGCGTGGGTCCCACCCGTACCTAGCGTTAACGTCATATTACGTCAACCAGGGACAAAGGCGACGTGGACGGTGTTCCAACATGATGACGCTCCCGAGCACGACCCACATGCAGACACAACTGCGGTGCGTGCCGCTCAAATGGGAGGGCAGGTGGGGCTAAAGGAAGGCTTACCTTTGACGGACGGACGAGTTGACATCTTGAAGCTATGGCTCCGGCTCTACCCCGGGGACATGCACGCTGACCTAAGGAAGCTTAACGATGCAGGCTTAAGCTAGAGGGCGGACTTTAGGCATGCCAACCCAACAGAGTTCATCAAGATTTGGGGTTTGATGGTAGCGGGAACCGTCTATGGGCAAAGGGGTAGAGATTGTGGGATAATAGCAACATGCTTGATGGAATAAGAGACTAGCCACAAATTGAAAATACATGGCATTCCACAGGCTCAAGATTATTCGTTCCCTTATTCAATACCACACAGTTTCTTTAGAGATACAAAAGATTGGCCTAGACCCGTGGGCATGGTTCCGGAATAGTGTGGACGACTTCAACCGGAACATGAGGGACGTTCTACACGAAGGGGTATACCAAACGATGGATGAAAGCATGTCGGCTTATAAACCTCGCAAAGACAAGCTAGGGCTACCCAACATAACCTACATTCACCGCAAGCCAAAGCCCTTGGGGACGGAGATGAAGACTATGTGCGACTGTGCAAATGGTGTGATGGTATATATGGAGGTGCAAGAGGGGAAGAGCGCATGCGCGAAAAAAATAAGCAGTCGAACATGGAGTGTCTACCGCGTGCGTGCTACGAATGGCGGAGGATGCAAGTGATGAAGGCGTGACGCTATTGGGGGATGCTTGGTTCGGGTCTGTTAAGGTAAGAGAAGCATAACGAAATTTATCGCTGTCATGTGTCATGTTCTTTCCTATGTGGAATAGGCGCTTATCTTCAATATTCCACATGCATGCCGATGTGGCCCTTGGCAAGATGAAGCGCCACTTCGCCGGAGTTGTATAGACCTCGCACGGCCTCTTCTCCAAGGCTTTTCTTTAGGAATCCTTGTCCCTGGCACCTGCAGGGAGCATAGTTCACATGAGCACTAATGTGGAAGGTGTTCAACTCGTGGCAAAAGGTTACAATACAACTGGCGCAAAGTTTTGTTTTTATCTCCACTCTCGGCGCGGGCGGCATGGCCGACGGCAACCCCTACATTCAACGTTGGGCGGACGACAACGGCAACATCGTTACCCGTGCTATATCTTGACCCCATGCAGTGTCCAACTCTTTCGAGCGCAGTCCTCGGGTAGACAACCACAACTAGTCACGATGGAGCAAGAACTCGCGATGGAGGAGGAGGCTTGGCTAACCCAAGACTCTTGGCTCCGACTAGTGACTACCTTGCCCGGTATTTGCGTTACCGACTGAAAGACACTAGTCAAGTTTCAAGTCTCCGCTTCCTACCCCTACTCAGCCCTAACTATCAAGGACTTGCTGAGCTTTTAAGTAATACGTTGGTCTACAATGGGCTACATGACGTGCCGGCCCAACGTCGGGGAAGAACAATATTTGTACCTTTGGCTGAACAGAAACGGATCCTCCATGAAGAGCACGTCCACGTCCCCGGTAATTTTGGCCGCTCAGAAAAGGGTTGAAGCAAGCAAGCTGCCTCCGCTGCTACCACGACGAGGATGTCCTTCACTAGACGTCTTTCTACTGCGTGTAGTGTGGGATGTCCCAGTGTATACCCAGCTCCCGCCACAGCCGCGACTGCCTCGAGCACCACATGCGACTAGACCCGCTCGCTCTTGGCAACATTAAGCGGGTCCGCACGGGATAACACGCCCCACTGCTGCGCCCCCGCTATCCATTATCCTTCCCGCCTCCACTGTTAGGCGGGCGTGGTTATACCATACCGTAGGATAGGGATGGTCGCTCGCTCATGAGCGCGAAGTCGGTTACCCTAACGAGATTGAGCTTAGGCGTGTCTGCCGCTACTTTAGATATTCATTGACTGTACATAGCGGTATTTAACAGAAAAAAGCAATGATTTTGAGAACGCGTGATCATACGGGCCGGTGCATGATATATCCCTGAGGGACTAATTAGTGACGCATCGAAGTAAGATATTCTTACAAAACTAAGTTAAGAAACGCAGTGGTGGGGTAAGTTGATAGAAAGGGAGAGGGGGAAGGGAGAGGGAAAGAGAACGAGATAGCCACAGGGTAGTAAGGGCGGCGGGGAGGGAGAGGGGGAGTGGAAGAAGGGAGTGAGGGAGGAGGGGGGAGGGGAAGTGGCGAAAAGGGAGGGGGAGACTAAAAGAAAGAACGGGGTGAGAGAGGGGGGAGAAGGTAGAAGGGAGACGGAATGGGAGGGAAAGGGGGGTAAAGAATAAAATATGCACAAGGAGAGTGGTGGAGAGAAGATAAAAAGAGCGAAAGGAGGGGAGTGAGACGGAGTGGGAGTGATGTGACGAGGTGAGGGAGAGAAAGGGAGATACAGCGAAATAGAGGGAGGGAAAAGGACAGAAAGGGGTCTAAGTAGAGAGAGAGAGAGAGAGAGAGAGAGAGAGAGAGAGAGAGAGAGAGAGAGAGAGAGAGAGAGAGAGAGAGAGAGAGAAAGAGAGAGAGAGATATAGAGAGAGAGAGCGAGAGAGCGAGAGAGATAGAAAAATAGAGAGAGAGAGAGAGAGAGAGAGAGAGAGAGAGAGAGGGGGGGGGGGGGGGGGAGAGAGAGAAGGAGAGATAGAGAGGGAGAGAGAGAGAGAGAGAGAGAGAGAGAGAGGGAGAGAGAGGTAGAGAGATTTCCGTATCAATATTTGTTCAGAAGTAAGAAATGTAAGTAAGTATTTCAGTATGATACAATACATTATATTGGAAATATGGCCCATACTACATGAATATATGAAATATCAATCGGCTATTTTATTATATTGCAGCTTGGTATATTATTCAACTCCACGACCGTATTGTCCACGTGCTTGAAGAGTTCATGCTTGAAGAGGGGGCAACTAAGGGGCGGGACTTGCGGTTGGAGGTCCGCCGTATTCGGTCGGGAGCTTCTCGAGATCGCCATAGGGATATGTTTTGGGTAGACTTCATGGCTCCGCACCGTCATCTTGTTGTTGATGTGACGGTTACAAGTGCTCGCACGAACACCAATGTTCCTCGTATAGGTGCTCGCCTCCCACTCCGTGGCAGCCTTGATTCGGGAGCTCAGCATGGTAAACTTGATGCGGACCTCCGCACTTCTGCTTTGCTTGGCACGCCTTCGCGTCAGTCAATCCATGACTACTATCCCTCCGCCGTGGAGGATGGGGGCCGGTTGGCGCCGATGGCGGCTGAGTTGGTTGATCGCTTGGCTATTTTGGTGGTTGTTCGTCGCTTCCATGGCATGGATGCTACTGGCTCTCGCTCCTTGCGCTCTGACAGTTATGTCCGTATGCAACATTTCGTTCGTCGATATACTTATGTTCTTTTTCGGCGTTTTTTGGAGGATGTACGACGTGAATTCATGCAACGTCTTTCTGCTGCTCTTCATGGCACATTGGGTTCCTATTTCCGCGACGCTTTTCCGGAGGGCAGTGTTGACGCTGTGGCATGCCTTCCTGTTCCTCGGGCTTAGGGTTTTTCCTTTTTTTTTTTTTTTGCTTGGTGGCCTCCACTGATTTATCTTGTAAGAAATTATTATATCACAGCCAACATGTTTCTTATCCCGGAGAATGCGGGAAAACGTTCCGAATAACGCAAAGAAAATTCACGAAGATATGACGACCTGTACACGAACTTTTCTGTATGTACAATTGATACGTTTTAGTACGTTTTAGTACGTTTTGGTTCGTTTTTGTACGTTTTGGTTCGTTTTAGAACGTTACGGTACGTTGTGGTACGTTGTTGTACGTTTTAGTTCGTTTTGATACGTCGGGATGTCGCGTCGGGTTTTATTTTGACATGAAGCAGTCCCTAGAGGGGGATCCCCCAAAAGCGCCGATGCGCGAAAGGGAGCAGAACAAGATTTACGTAGACCATTTTTCCTCTTTTCCTCTTTATGGTCAGATTGACTTAAATCTAGAGGTTTGCATATCCAACTCCCATGTGTACGGGACAGTGACACTAACGGTTACTGTTACCGTTAATGCGTCGCACCTACATGGCAACCACCTTGGCAGTTAGACGCAACCAACGACCAACGACCTCCCCAACGGTCAGCTCTAGCTATTCCTCGCCTCATAAGCCGGAACTAGCCACGAGCCTAGCCCTCTATGCTTTCGCGCTCAGCCAATCTAGGCTTCGCGCGAATGCAATCTCGACTCTAGTAGTCGAGCATGGTGTTAGTTTACCATCGTCCTATGCGCACTCGAGCGTCACGCGACACTTCCCCTCGTTATGCTACGCAGCCACGCATCATGCGGCCTTAGCATTCCACGTCCACCGCAGCGGCCGACCCTCACGCTACCTCAATCGAACAACACACAGCCGAACAAATTCGTACGCGGCAGTGTTGGAGTCGGAACAACGGATTACTGTGCAGTTTTTGACGGCTAGCGTTGCCTTACTCGCACAACTCCAACCGCCGGCAGCAGCACCCGCTACTACCGCCAATCAACAGCAATCCATTCCTGCCGACGCGACCCCATCGACGGAGGGTATAAAGGTGGCCCTTGAGCCACCTATCGACATGTTTGACGACGAAACCGGACCCACCGCGTCCGAGTTCGTCTGCTTCACATACTAAAGCGAAGTCATTCCTGCCGGCCTCGAACGTCCCCCACGCGACGTCGAGGAGCCACGTCTCTGGACCCTCACAGACGACACCGCTTGCGCGCTAGCAAACAAGCGCACCCAATCAGCCTACGACGAGTACCTCCACATCGGCTGTTATGCCTTCTTCGACAGCTGCGCCAACGCGGCAATTGGCGAGGGCCTGGACACGCTGTCGAACGGCCCACCTCTATCAGCAAAGCAGACGGCGGCGGTTGTCATTATCCGAGCGAGTCGTCGCACCCACACAACGATGGAGGAGGCCGCCCGTACTCGACTTGGCTTCCTCCAGATCACCAAGGGCGGACAAGCGAGCACTGATGCGGACCGCGTGTTCGCGGAATTGGCCCACGAGCGTTTCTGTCGCCCACGCCCTACCGCGGTCTCCGGCCCAGTGGATGCGCTTCGCCAAGCTTTCGTCGACCGAACGCTTGAGGTCAGCCTTCACGATGCCAACAAAGCTGCTGCCGGTGCAGCCTTCGCCAAGATCACTCCAAACAGGCCAACATGCCTTGACGCCAAGGCCCGCAAAGCTGCCTCCAGTAGACGCAAGGCAACGGCAGCGGCGGCATCAACCTCCCGCCCAACACCCCTTGCCAAACCGACTGACCAGGCACGGCCACCACCGCCCAAGAAATGATGGTGTGGCCCGCCGCGCTGATTTCTGCTCCCCGACATTTTCCTTCATGCGACATCGCGTGCGTCGAAGATGGCGGGAGTGAGAGCACATCGGCGCGAGCGGCCAAGTCCGAAGTTGGATCCGCCATGGCGTGCGCGTCAAGTTCAAACACGGCACACGCCCAAGGCCTTTCAACCACGGCATCTCTATGCTGGACGCTACACTAGCCCAACTCGAGTTCCTAAACTTGGAACTTCCACGCTTCGACCATTTTTCCTCTTTTCCTCTTTACATCTTTTTGCTTGGTGGCCTCCACTGCTTTTTCTTGTAAGAAAATTTTAATTAGTTACATGGACCATCACAGAAGAACATACCTGTACTCAAGTAATTACGACCGACGCGGATGATATCCGATATCATATCACCCCCGGTGACCAGCCGACGACACGGGTTAAAAAAAAAAGAAAAAGAGGGGAGCGGGAAATGTAATTATTTAGAATAAGATGAAAATAAATACATTCACCCACAAAAATCGAAAAAATTAATTAAAACAATTTAACAAAAATCAAACTATGTCCGGACATTGAAGCGCGCTTTGCCTTTCGGAGCGATGTCGACGGTGTTGAATGTTGCTGATAGTTATTCAGACCCACACATCTGGGCCGGGCAAGCATCCCTGCTCGGGTGGTGCATGCAAGTCGCTGACAGCCTACCAATCTCTTCATAGCTACAGGCATATTGTGACTTTCCGAGTAGTATAGGTTCGTGGGTGCTATCTACACGCACGACAAAAGGTCTAGATACTTGCAGCCGATATAGTGAAGACTGGTATTTGCTACCTCAGCAAATATTCGGCAGCGGCGGTTCGCTTCCCCCGCGACTCTCTGCGGCCGAGGCCAAAACCTAACCTTTTGGCACCTGTCCACGTCACCACTAGCCCTTCCTCGTCGCCTGGTCCTCTCGGTCAGCGGAGGCCTACCCATTTTATCTCTCAGCTCTCCTCAGGCACGGTCGAACGCAAAAGTCGCCCCAGTGCCTTGGGTGTCCGGCTGTGACGTTGCGTGACAGGTGGCATTGTGTACTTTAGGGTTATTCCCCTCTGTCGGTATTCCTTTATTCCATCAGCCGGTCGTCGATGCCCAACGCACCTCCACGCACGCTACCAAAACCCGCTATCCCACGCTCCCCCCCCCCCTACTCTCTCGACCCTGCCCTACGAAAAGTTGGCTCAAATGGTTCGTGACTGTCGTGCCATCGACCTGCGCTTTTGCCGCGCAGTGGGGACCGGAGGCATGAGGTTCAACCACAGCGCGTGGCGAGTGCGCCTCCTCTTTGTTCCAGCCACCCCTTCGCCCCTCAGCTCAGCGCAGTCTCAACTCCCCTGTGGAATCAGGTAGCGGCCCACACTCTTTATTCATGCACCGACTGTGGACTGCGACTCGACCTGCTAACGCCGATAATTGTTGTTTGTAATATTACACACACGCACACATTTAGATAGACGAGCACACACACACACACATACACACACACACACACACGTACACGCGCATGCGCACACGTACACACACGCATACACACACGTACACACACACACACATACACACACGCACACACACACACACACACACACACACATACACACACACACACCCCCCCACACACACACATACATAGACAAGTACGCGCACATACGCACACAAACACGCATAGTTTCGAACATGCGCGCACTCACACGCCACATATGCACACGCACACACCGGCATCGGCACAGGATCAAATGCACACACGCACATACACGCACATACACACGCACACACACACACACGCACAGATACACTAGCACATACACATTTACACATATACATACGCATAGTATTCCCCGCACATACACACTCTCTCTCACACACACACACACACACACACACACACATACACATGCATACACACAAACAAAGGCACACACACATACACACATATACACACACAAACACACTCACACACATATGCATACATGCTAGCAGACACGCGCACGCAACAAATCCACACACAAACAAACGCGGTCACTCATACACGTGCGCGAACACATACATATGCACACTCAAACACCGGCATCGGCACAGGCTCTAATGCACACACACACACGCACACGCTTGCACGTACAAGTACACGCATAGGCAATATACCAAATATACCCAGGCACACATATGGACCCCCATACACACACGTGCATATGCACATCGACACACACACACACACATACACACGCATGCACACACACGCACACGGGAAGACAGGATGTCAGGGGCATAACAACATGCACACATACACGCTTAACATACGACATTCATGCACATATACTCTTCCACAAGACCGATTACATACATACGTACATACCCCCCACCACCAGCACTACCCACACACACACACACACACACACACACAGGATCGCGAAAACAATTACATACAAGCACACAAGCATGTAAATCCACGGACATAGACAAATCTCCCAGTCATCCACGCAGAATAATATGCAACCTCGAAAGCAGACGCACACCCGCGATTACATGCTCACAAACACGCTTGGACTTATTATAATTGACTCCCTACTTCTTTCAGTATGCATCCAGACACATTACCTTAAGTTTGGATAAATGCAAGCACACACATAAATGTGCTCGCTTAGTAAACTCACGCAAGTATGAAAGCCCAGCCCATCAACGTAGATACAGTCCACAGCATCCCATGCGGCGGAGCTTGCACTCCGGCTTTTCTGTCCGCAGTTTGAGGATCGTACTTACAAACACCGAGTGAGCTATTGACGGCCGCTGTGCCACAGAAGGCGCATACGGAATGTTGAGCTTGCATTGACCTGTAAAGAGACTACACTTTGACCAATCACTCTGCGGCATGCCTATGATCTCAGGCTCAGAACAGAGCCCATCACCCGACGGTCCCCATATCTTTCAACCACACATGGGCCTCCACGTGCAAGCATGGAGGCGGGTGATGTCCGTGGCGGCGGTCTTTCTCATTCGGCGCTGGTATCTTCCTCGTTTCGAACCCCTCCCTCATCCCCTTCATGTCTTTCTCTTAATCGCTTTGTGCCAGACTTTGAGGAAAGTGCGTAACTTGTGCCATTGGCTC
Source organism: Tetraselmis chui (assembly GCA_026401115.1). Lineage (NCBI taxonomy): Eukaryota > Viridiplantae > Chlorophyta > Chlorodendrophyceae > Chlorodendrales > Chlorodendraceae > Tetraselmis > Tetraselmis chui. Next base: position 63,218 of record JAPMLY010001699.1, read on the forward strand.
GAATTGTCGTGCAGGATCGTTTGCCAGCGCCACCAAAGATTCCTATGCGCTCTCGCAATGAGCGCAAAGCAGCAATGAACTCCGATTTGGTGGGCGCTACTAAGCGGCAATACTCTGTGATTATTGGTTAGGTGGGGAAAATAGAGCGGGGTGTGCCCTGGGTAGGAGTGACTGACGGCAGTCGTCCGGGTGTGAGTACAGATTTTAGATGGCATGGTGGGCAGCAATATCAAGCTGGAGCGCCGCATCTTTTGCAACCGCAACGTCAACATGTCCACCGTCACAGCGGTGGGCTTTGATCAGGACTACACATTGGCTCAGTACCGGCCAGAAGAGTTTGAAACGCTCGTCCACACGCTCACAGTAGACAAGCTGGTCCAAGTGTTTGGGTACCCAGAGGTAAGGCAGTTACAGGGCTGGTCGAAATTTCTGTCTTCCTTATGCCCACATCTCATTCTCCCTTCCCTTCCATTTACTGAAACTTCTCATTCCCCCTTGCGTTCTCTGCACTCTTCGCAGATGCTCTATTCGTTGGACTTCGACTGGACTTACATGATTCGTGGACTCACCATAGACAAGCAGCGCGGTAATATTCTAAAGATTGACCGTCACAAGTACGTCAAGGTTGCATACCATGGCTTCAAGCAGCTCAGTCGCAGCGCACGCCTTAACACATACACCAGGTGGGTGTGTGTGTGTGTGTGTGTGTGTGTGTGTGTGCGAATGCTTGTTTGTGCATGCGTGTGCATCTGTGTGTCTCTGCCGGTGTGTTTGTGTGTATGTGTGTATGTGTGTGTGTGTGTGTGTATGTGTATGTGTGTGTGCGCGCGCATCTTTGTGTATGTCTGCCTTCGTTTATGCGTGTGTGTGTCGTGCGTTTTGTGTATGAGCGTGCATGTGTGTGTGTGTGCGTGTGTGTGTGTGTGTGTCTGCATGCCTGTGTGTGTGTGTGTGTGTGTGTGTGTGTGTGTGTGTGTGTGTGTGTGTGTGTGTGTGTTTGTGTGTGTCTTCGTGTGTGTGTATGTGTGTGTGTGTGTCTGTCTGGCTGTCTGTCTGGCTGTCTGACTTTCAAAAGTGGGTCATGCTACGCATAGCCAAAGGTGTGCGAAAAAGTTCAGCTGCTAAATCGTTGGTAATGATGGCTGTCAGGGTGTCTGTACGTGACGCCCTGGATCAGCCGGACAAGTACACATTGATTGACACGCTCTTCAGCCTCGCTGAGGCGTACCTCTATATGCAACTGGTGGAACTAAAGGTGCTCCCCCCTTTGCCCACTCCAAATCCTTCCCTTCCCTTTCGTTCTATGATATAAACTGTCACTCTTTGATGTGTCTATTTCACCGTTGCGTAAATGGGCGCGTGGATTGCTGTGTGGTTGCCCTCGTTCAGGATGAGCACCCCGAGTTGCTGCCGGGTGCGAAATCATACGCTGACCTTTACCGCGACGTGCGCGGGGCAGTGGACCTGTGCCACCGCGATGGCACACTCAAGCGGGTGCGACTCACCATTATGTCCTGCTTTCATACTGCCACTAGCCTCTCCCACTGAATCCCGCTTCTTCATCCCTCGTAGCTACACCCACTGAATGCAGTTGGCGCGCTGATAGGTGGTGGCAGCCGACCCTGAGCGCTACATCCACAAAGACCCCGCACTGGTGCCGCTGCTAACCAACCTGAGGAGGTCCGGGCGTAAGGTGTTCCTGGCCACCAACAGCCTGTGGGACTACACCAACGTGGTGATGAACTTTCTTCTTGCAGATCGCGTGGGGGCCGCGAAAAACGACGCCTGGCTGGCGTACTTTGATGTGGTGGTCACTGGATGCGGAAAACCCAGCTTCTTCAAGGACCTCAAGCCGCTGTTTGAGGTGAGGGCTGGACACAACCCGCGGGAGGCTCCATCTGGGTGATGGGGGATTATGGGGCTGACCGTCCAGCACATTTGCAAACAAAGTCACAGATACATATGTTACCTTACCCTCGCAGAGTCAACTGCATCATTACCTACATCTTCGATGGCCCTGTCATCATGAATGGGGTGAATTCATGCATGATGTTTGGCTTGGCAGGTCCACGTCCAGTCTGGGATGCTTTACAATACGGATGGCGGATCACCTATGATCCCCGTGGGGCAGGACGACCTGCCAGAGCTGGTGGTGGAATTGGTGCGCGACGCGCCTCCATGCAGTGTGCCTTCACTGGCGAAGCATGCATGTCCTTAATTAAAGGAGAGTGGGTGTGCTCTTTGCTTTTTCATACTTTCGCAGCGGAATGAGCAGCTGGAAGTGCCTGGCCTTAGTAATGGCGCGCTAAAGAGTCTGGAGAACCCCGCCACTGTGCCTAAGTCGCGTGTCTTTCAGGGCGGCAACTACACCGACCTACACAAAATGGTGTGTGTGTGCCCCATACGTGGCCATGGGTATCCTCGTCAGTGGCAGTGAGTTTCCACGTTCACTTGCACGTCTGTCAGCAAACCGAATTTGAACTGTGTTTCTCCCTTTTGGCGCCGGTGGCCCTCAGCTGGCAGTGACGAGTGGGTCGGAGGTGCTGTATGTGGGCGATCACATATACGGAGACATCTTACGGAGCAAAAAGACGCTGGGCTGGCGAACGATGCTGGTGTTGCCAGAGTTGGAATCGGAGCTGCGCATCCTGCAGGTGTGTGCGTGCGCGCGCGCGTGTGTGTGTGTGTGTGTGTGTGTATGGGTGGGTGGGTGTGTGTGTGTGTGTGGGTGGATGTGTGTGTGTGTGTGTTTTTTTTTTTTTTGGGGGGGGGGGGGGAGTGGGAGGGGGGTATGAGTGACCGGTCAGTGGGGAGAAGGCGGTGGCGTTTGCCACCAGTAATGGCAACCTGAGTGATATGGGCGAGGGGTGGTGCTTTGCGAGGACACGGCATCTGATTAAGGGGGTTAATTGGGGGGGTTGCAGAACGAGGGGGAGACGCTGCAGGAGCTCAAGACTCTTCGATCACAGCGCGCTTTGATGGAGGACCAGATTGAGCGGATGGAGTGGCAGCTGCAGCAAGGGCTCGCGGACGGGAGGGAGCTGGCGAGTGGAAGCGAGTGGGAGGCGGAGTTTCGGAGGACCATCGAAAATTTAAAGGCGAGACTTTACCCCTCCTTAACTGAAACCGAATTTTTTCCTCATGTCCTCCACGCCAGCTCCCACCTCTCCCAAACATCTTCCCTGTCCAGACTACCGTGCCTCATTCTAGAGGCTCTTATGCTGACATAACTTGCTTTTTGAGATGCGATGGTCTGACTTAATGCTACACAGGAGCAACGCGACCGGGTGCATAAGCTGCATTCGGATGGGCTGCGCGCGCACCACGAGCGGCATCACCCCATCTGGGGGCAGGTCCTCAAAACTAGCTACCAAAACTCGCAGTTTGCGCAGCAGGTGAGCAATGGCACCCTGTGTATTTGTGAGTGTGTGTATGTGTGCGAGAGGGAGAGAGAGAGAGAGTGTGTGTGTGTGTGTGTGCATGTGTGTGCGTGCGTGAGTGTGAGAGGGAGTGTGTGTGTGTGTATATATGCATGTGTGCGTGTAAGTATAATTGTGTGTGTGTAAGAGAGAGAGAGAGAGAAATAACAAGTGTATGTATGTCAATATGAGTGAATGTGTGTGTGAGTATGCGTGTTTGCGTGTGCGTGTGGGTGGGTGGGTGTACCTGCGTGTGTGCGTGAGTATGTGTG